>APFE030685035.1:63723-250197 GCA_000404065.3 Pinus taeda | reverse complement strand
ATTATATAAATATAATAAAAATTCTTGTGGGATAAAATTTATTATATTTAGTATAATTAATTACAATTAATGTCTAAATATTCTTTATGTGATCCTAATCAATCACAATATATAATATTATTTAATTAGAGATGTTGTGGCTATTCTCTAATCAATTAAAAATTATATGGATCATTAGACATTATTTCTTTCATAAAAAATTAACTTGATATGAGAATAATGATAATTTGCATAAATAAAACTATAGTATTCATGCATATCATTTAACGATGTGTCTCGTATACTCATCCAAAATAGCATGTTTTAATTAGAGCAGAAATAATCAATTCATACAAATTAAATATGAGCATAGTTAATAAATTTGCACAACAATTATCCAAATTGCATATAATTAAACCAAATAATATTATAAGCATAAAATTGAGCAAAATTTAGACACATTTCCAAATAAATGTCTTAATTTGGAAAATTCTCAAAATATGACATTTAGCCAAAAAGAGCATGTCTATAAACACCAAGGCAAAGATAAAAATGGCTCTGATACCAAATGTAAGCTTAATAACAAACTTATAATGTGGAGTAAACACTAAAAATTGAAAAATCAAAGACTTTAATGCCCAAAATCATACCTCCGGCCATTGATGCTACACACACTCCGATATGTTCAGACCGATTAGAACAAGAAAATGTTGCTAAATGAGAGAGCCTTGCATCCATGGATCGACCGTCCGAGTGAACAAATTTTAAAACCTTCTTCAAGCCTTTTGCAGGAGAAATTAACAATGATAATTCTAAGCTAATATATTAGGCAATTCCTCCGCAGAAGAGTCGTGTGTTTGACCTTTTACAAATGCCTCTAAATGTGAATTTCGGAGGTCTAGAAGTCTCTGAAGTACTGGTGTTGCATTGAGGAGACTTGTGGTGCAAATATACACGTTAGCGGAACAAAATTGGAAGAAGTATTCTGGAGATGTAAGGCGGTTGATTTGATGAACTCCACAGCGGTGCTCAAAGGGAATAACGTTCAAAATTTTACTTCTCATCTTAATATCTCCAAAATGTCTCATCCGTGTGGCACTTCCAAGCTCTGCTCGCTCTAACTTGATGGTGTAAGACTAAAGGGGATTGAGTTAGTGAGCTTGGGGACCAAACAGAAGTATTTATAGCCAAGCTTCCATCAAGCTTCTATTGGCTATGTGTCAAGTGCTCCACAGATCATGGTAGAGAAGCAGAGGGACTAATGGACCACTCCAGGAGCTCCCAACAAGAAATTAATTAACTACAGATGGTTTCTGTAATTGAAGGAATCGGTGGCAAACCGTTTCTAAACCATCGACGACTGAACAACAATCGGTTTCTAAGTTTCTAAATTGTCGGCAACCGTTATGGGAGCCATAAAGGGAGCTAACATTTGTCACTCATCTAACCTTCCTCACTTGTTAAGTCAACAAAACTATAGTGATCTTGGAGCATTTCTTTCCTTCCTTTTTAATCATAGAAATGAAATTTTAGAGATTAATGTCTCATAGACCGCATTGCTCATTGTCGTAATCGTCGTCGTCATTTCTCAATCATTGGATAACAAGAATTAGAATGGGTGGCACAAGAAAGAAGAACAAATTGTAGTTAAATCATTGGAATTGCCCTCTTGAATTAAAGAACCACTACCTTATATATTAAATTGAAAACAAACACCTATATATTAAATTAAAAATGAACACATAATTTAAAATTAAAAAACATTAAAAAAACAAAAAATCCTTTAGTAATAAAAAATAAATACATAAAATGAAATACTATTGGTCATTACAAATTAACTTTGTACCTCTTAAATAACCTAGGTAACCTCCATCAATTATAAACGCTTCTTATATAGTAAATTAAAAACGAACACGTACTTTTAAATTAAAAATTTTAAAATGCTTTAACACAAAAACATAGATACATAAAATGAAATTATAACACAGATACATAAAATGAAATACTGTTGTCCATTACAAATTAACTTTGTACCCCCAAATCAATTATTTTTATAAATTAACTTAGTACGCAAAGTCTATCTTTACGATTTTAATTACAAATTACAAACTAGTCTTCCAAATTACAGTAATAGCGAGTGTTCAACGCCACGTAGATTCGATGATGATTCTTCCCTTTCGACAGTAGTGAGTGGTGGCAAGAGCGCAGTCATTTATTTGCACAAATTTTCTAATTTTAAAGTGGGCCGTTGAGAAAACCGGTAGCCGTTGAGAAGGCCACAAATGCCAAAAAACATGAGGTTCGGGCCACTGGATTTCTCGAAGTCTGTTTGAGGTCCCCCTTGCCTGCTGTAGCAAATAGCGAACGGCGGTTGTTGTACTGCTTTATTTATTTCGTACTGTTGTACTGCTTTATTTCATAAACCCTGATAAGGAAGTAACGATCGTACTGCTGTACTGCTTTATTTCATAAACCCTGATAAGGAAGTAACGAATTTCCAGCACCCTACATCTCCTTGGTTAAAGGCCAGTGAGATTATCTTTATTCACAGGTTCCGAGATCGATCCTCATCCGCGGCTGGCGATGGATGAGTCCAAGGAAACCGCAACGAAGCGCCCTCTAGAATCATCATTACCTTGGATTACGAATAGAGAGGAGGCGGAGGTGGAGGCTGATTACCTCAATCCCATTCCGAAGCGGTCTTGCACGACCAGAGACGGCGACAGCTTCGAAGAATTCTTCGCTTTGTTGCAACGGATCGAGGAATCACACAGGTATTGCTCCAGGACACGGAACGACCTCAACCGCCAAGAGTCCAAGGCGTCCTGGCGCCCGTCCTTCGTGTGGGAGGATTTCTCAAGTCGCACGAATGGAACGCGCGACGTCAAGTCCCGCTTGTCCGCCTTGAAGGCCAGCGATAGGCGCGTCGATGAGAAAAAAGTCGTTCGCCACGCGAGTAACCATCCGGAATCGGGGACCAATCCGAATCCGTCCCTGGAAGACCTGGATCTCAACAGTTTACCGGCAGGGGTGCCCCAGTTCCAGTAGGTGTGAGGTTTTTGGAGCTACAGTAACAAGGCGGCAATAACAGGCCGAACTGTTACCAATATGGCCAAATGTCCTAAACATCCACATGCACATTTAGCATAAATATGTATATGATCCAGCTTCTGATGTTATTTTCATGATCTAGCTTGTGATGATATATGTCTCTTATGGTGCTGTATCTGTTCTGCCCTCATTGCCTCTATCCTGGCTGCTCTATAAGCCATTTTTTATATTTTCTGATGTTTTTATATTCTCTCAATATAATACAATGATGTTTTTTCTCTCTAAAAAATCTGATATTATTTTACATCTAAAACCTATCAAAAAACCATATGTTTTGGATCTAAATTATATCATTGACCGTAATTATTGTTTATAAGTGCTGATTTATTGCCTTAAATTCTGCGTTATGTATTTTCATCTATGAAAAGTTCTTATTGGTTTGTAATAGTAATCTAAATGCAAAATCATATTAATTTATTTTAATAAAGAATGAGTATAACCTGCCGCATATACCAATTGATTATAGGACGTTTAGAAGGTGGAACCATATCTGTACACGCCAATATCTAAAACTCGTGCTTTAATTTGTTATTGCAATGATATGTACTTGCTGTGTGAAATTTTGGACAAATATTTGGCATTTCCCACAATGTGTGTTGTGATTGTATAAATGTAACAATTTATTTATATAGATAGCAGCTTCCACGTATTTAATCGGTATGAAATAAAGTTATTTATCACTAATTTAAATAGATTTGTTTGTGTCAATTGTAAATTTCAGTTTTTTGGATATCTAAAACTGATCTGCAATAGACATAAATTTATATAATATAAACCACTTAAGCTTTCAACAAAAAAATATTATAATAAAGATAATTAATTTGCATTTACAGGAGTATTAACGTTAAGCGAGAGAATTCACCAAATAATTTTATTTTTTATAATGTAAAACTGAAAATCCTGGAAGCCAATCTATCACAAACAAGATTTGCAACATCAAATTCCGAGTTTTTGCTAGGGATTGCATTTTATTTATAGGAGTTGTAATCATGTTTAAGATTTTTGTCTGTGATTTTCAGCCATATTTCAATATTTGTTGGGAGAAAAGCTGAACGGTGAGAAGAGTAATTTAACATATTTAAAGCTTTCAGGAGTGTATAGTATCCCTAGGAAATGCACATTAAGGTAAACGAAGTTCCTAAGCGGGAGAATGCTCAAGAAGGGTATTTAATACTTTCTAAAATAATAAGATTGTGTTTTGGAATGAGCGTCAGAAATTGTAATTATTGCCGTATGTGGAGTTGGTCGGAGTTGGTTAAACTGAGTAATTGAGTGTTTAAAAAATAATAATATATTAATATAGATGACAAAAATCTAAACTCCGATTAATTTGTTAATAATTTTATATTTAAAAAAAAAAAAACTAATTAGAAAAAAGTTATCTGAGTTTTTAAATAATCCTCCAAATAGGTTGAAATTGGTTACTTTGAGAATGCAAAACCATAAAGAAGTACAAAAGTTATATGGTTTGTTAGTGGAATATGCTGTTTAAGTCGTCATTAGTGGGGTAATTGGTTGACTTTGTCGATTCCAAGCCGAGTCGTACCTATTTGGCGAAGTCCTATCAATTGAGTAGGTAGTCGACTTTCTCGATGCCAAGCCCAATCGAGCCCCGTATGTGAGGGTTATCAATTCAGTTGTCGGTAGACTTCTCATTACCCTGAAATCAAATCGACGTATTTTTAATATTAAATAGAAAAATGATTTGTTAACCATTAAATGTTAACATTATGCAAACTTGTTTAGAAATTTATAGACTTTTAGTGCTTATATAATGATGTAAGAATAGAATTAAAAAATGGGTTGTTAACATTATGCAAATTTGTCTAAAAATCTATAGACTTTTAGTTCTTATATAATGATGTAAGAATCAAATTAAAAAATAAAATATTTAGTTTTAGGAAAATGTGTCTATTCTGCAATGATAAGTATTTCAACAATGACAATTTTTTTTTTTTTTAAATATAAAGTAGTTTTAGGTAAATTTTAATTTTTTTTAAGAAAATCTCATAAATATAAACAAAATTAAGTATTTATTTAACTTCACCCAAGTCAATCAAATTTCTTATTATTTAACTTCACTCAAATGAATTAAATTTCTAATTATTTTGAATTTCTACATACAACACTTTTGTCCCTTTATTTTGAATTAGTGCAACATTTTTTTCTTATTATTTTGAATTCCTACATACAACACTTTTGTCCCTTTATTTTGAATTAGTGCAACATTTTTGTTTCATTGTCTTTTGGGAGGCTTGATAACAAAATTACTACATGCCCTCAAGTTTAGAGTTTTCTATCATATGACATGTTATTTATATAACACTTGTCCATGATCATTTCAAACTAGTGTTGTATTTGTTGCACAACGTATGTGTTGTACTCATGTTGTCTCTTAATAAAGCATCTAGGTTTCAACATTTATAAGACCCTAGTGCTTTATAAAAATAATGATCATGCTATGTGCTTTTTAACATACATTGTGCCTGTATATTATAGAATTGCACAGCAAGTATCAATCGACAAAATCAAGGAACTCTACTGAGTTTTAATAATGCTAAACCATGCCTGGATTTAGTAACAACCATCCTTTACTGATTATAAATGACGGCCATGCACCCAAACAAATTGATTAGAAACAATACTTTTCATCGTTTCTCCATATCGCTTTGAAATTGGATCCTTCTTATGCCATAAGGATTTACTAGATCCTTATTAGTTTTCAAAAGTGTGATTGTCAATTTCCCGAAATGTGATCACTGGTTTTTAGAAGTGTGATCATCAGTTTTCAAAAAAGCGATTATGAGTTTCCAGTGGTGTCATTATCTGTCTCCAGTAGTGTAACATGATGTATTTACTCAAACATTATGTATTTTGTCTAAGTGTTGTCACCTAGGTTGTCCCCCATCTCCATATAGGCCAAATTCTAGGAAATAATGTGGTGTCATTATTTGTCTCCAATAGTGTAACATGATGTATTTACTCAAACATTATGTATTCTGTTAGTGTTGTCACCTAGGTTGTCCCCCATCTCCATATAGGCCAAATTCTAGGAAATAGTGTGGACGACCCCACCTTCCTACACTCCTTTGGGCTTTCAAGCTACTTTTTAGGTAATAAGGGGTGAACCCTCACTATCTCTTAAAGCAAGACACCTAGAAGTGAAATTCCAATCTTTTAGATATTCTTCATCTCTGAGCAATTGAACCTTATTGTAACACCTTCCTCCCACATCTACCCTAGCAATTGGCTAGCCAGGGAAAACATGCGACGAGAGACCACTATGATATGATTCAACTTCCTAAGTCACATTAAGGAAGTGGAACTGATGGAAACACACCATACAGACATCCAACATCATCAACAGAACCCTCAAAGAACAAGTTAGCCACTCAGTTGGGTCATAGTCGCTCTCATGCTATGGGCAAGGGAGCGACCAACAACCTAAAGTCGCTCTCACAGGCCTACCTACCACCAACTATGGATCAAAATTGTCAGTGTTGTGCGACTAACCTCGGGATTTAAGCCACCCTTTTAGGCTCAGAGCCCACGACATTGCCCAAAACTAATCCATCTCTTCAAATTAGTAAAGTAAGAGGGAAATGAAAGTACTAAAGAAAATATTTGTTCAAGAACTTGACTAGATCCTTACTAACCATGACAGGCATTTCGTTAAACATATCATCGACATGTAATCTTCAGGTGCAAATAACAGAGTTAAGTGTAGGGATCTCATACTTATTTGAGAATCGCTATCAACCATTTCCCCCTCATGCCATTTTCTGCATTATCATCTATTAGGTCATAGACACATTATCCATTCACATACAAGTAAAAATAAAATGTGCATATAACCAACGTAATAGGAACAAAAATACAATAAACGTATCGGCCATTAGATCCATAAATACATTGATACCTTTACACATGAGAATCAAGGGAATGGATATCTCATTAATCAATGCGTTGAACCAACCGGAGATGGGACTATCACGTTCCACCCGAAGGTAGAATGGTTGAGCCAAATCTCTCTTCAACCATTCACCCCTGTGCCATATTCCAAGCATGAATGTGGGATCTCATAAAACACATCAATAAAAACTCATCCAGGGCTTCCAGAGGCCATCCATCTCAACCCATCAAATAGTGATTCCACCTCACGGTTGAAGATCACCAAAACCTTCATCGAATTGGTCTTCATCCAAGCCTTCCAAGGCTTCCAAGGTGTTTTTCCAACCAGGGCTTTCGAAACTAGTAATTCAACCCACATCGTATACAAGGCTTCTAGAGCGTTTGTCCAACCAAGGCTTCCAGGACTATTAACTCAACCCAGCAAGGGCTTTGAAAGCGTTTGTCCAACCAAGGCTTCTAGAACTAGGAACTCAACCCAAGTTGTTATATGGCTTCCATAGTGTTTGTTCAACCATGGCTTCCAGGATTAATAACTCAACCCAAGCTAAGGAAACATGAGAACCAACCAAAAACAAGCAATGAAAGTAAACCCATGATCACCATGGCTATCCAAGAAATGGCAAGGCTAGGCAATCCACTGTCGATTTGGACAATCCTCCATGCTAATTACATATCGAAACCAAGAAACAACATGGATATGCCATGCATGCCAAAACTAGTGAAGAAATCATACATGCAACTCGGTACCTACAAGCAAATTTGATGTAGTTTTTGATGCAATTTTGTGCTTTCTTGCTCTTTCCTTTCCTTCTTGCTCTAAGAATCCAAGTATGCCACACCCTCCAACAGTGATCCAAGAAATCTCCAAGTATCCAAGAGTATGAGGGAGAGAGAATAATGAGAGAGCTCCAACACTAGACTGACAAAAAGTTACCAACTGATCCTCAGAAGCCTTTTTATGAATGAGGCCTCTATTTTCTTCATTTTCCATTATTTTCCTTCATCTTTCTCCTCACATGCAATGTGTGACTTTTCACCTCCCTTTTTCTCCTAATTTCCATTATTTTCAAAAATAAATGTGAAAAAATGTTTTTTTCCTTTTAGTGCCTTAGTCATTGCCTTTTCCAATTTCCTTAGCCATAAACAACCAAATGAACACCCACTAGGATGTATTGCCCAACATGTATCTTGGAATAAGTGTCTCATTCATCTGTGGTTATTTTTTTAACTTTATTACATGGAATTTTTATGAGGGATGTTACAAAACCCTTCCCCTTTAGGGACACCATTCTCGGTGTCAAATCACACATATGCCTCAACAACCTACTGAAAGAAGACATATTGCTCATGGAGCTTTATAACACAACTTGATGCAATATTTACAATGAAAGATCTGCTCAAGACAAAACATCATGACAACATGACAACATACCACATATTGGAGCTTTATAACACATGTCATTACAATATTTACAATGATCGTCCTGCTGAGTGCAAACTCATATAACATCACAACATCATGATAACATAACAACATACCTCATAGCAAAGATTTATAATATAGTTCGTTACGATATTTACATCCATACATGGGTGTACATATAGCAACATCATCAATAATATATATACCAAAACATATATCAAACATATACTAACATCGTATCTAGGCATATATCAAAACATCATATAGCATATATCAACTATCATTAAGCATATACTAAACCAACATAAGAAAATACTAAACCACCATAAAACATATACCAAGGCATCATAACCAAATACTAAACCACCATAAGAAATCACCAAACCACCTTAAGAAATCGCCAAACCACCATATCAAATCTTTTTTGCCTCAACGAGCAAACAAGGAAGGATAAATGGCTCGCATCTGATCTGACATCTCCCATGTAACTTCATTAGGACCAAAGTGCTTCCATCGCACTTTAACTTGCTCTATTTCTCGGTTCCGGAGCATGAGTACCTCTTTCTGCAATATACACTTAGGCTTCCACTGGAATTCTCCATCTGGTTCCACCTGCGATATGATCCAGTCAATCACATGATCAACATCCTCAACATATGTATTAAGAAAAGATACATGGAAAACATCATGGAATTTCATTGTGGGAGGCAGTGTAAGTCAATAGGCTACTAACCCAATCTACTCAATAATTCTAAAGGGTCCACAAAACCATGGTGCCAACATGGCATATGAGCCAATCCGCAAGGAGCTCTTTTTTAGTTTGATGTGCAAGTACACTTGTTCCCCAACCTGGAACTCCTTGAACAACCTATTCCTCTCTGCATAACTATTTTACATATCCTGTGTTGCCTTGAGATTCTTCTTGATCACTTGCATCTCTTGTTCCATGTCACCAACATATATGGTCCAATCAATACTCTGCTAACTGGATCACTCTAACTAATGGGAGTGTTACAACTTCGGCCGTACAATGTGTTAGTGTCAATCTTTGAAGCCTTCCATTAGTGATCAAATATGCTCTTACAAAGTGGTCTCAGGGTGTCAAGGTCAAATTTTGTCATTTTAGTGAGTCTTCAAGTAAAATTTAGTCACTAGGTATTAGGTTTAGGGTTGTTTTCACTCCTTCCAAAATTTTCCAAGTGTCTCACCATTTGGCTGAGTGTACCATCATTAAAAGGTTTTCATCATTAGTTCGTGTTCCAATGAGTCATTTTACACCTTGTTCATGCTTCAGTTGTACTTGGGTAAGCCTCATTTCCCTCTCCTAGGGTTTTGAAGGTAATTTTTCTTGGATGGTCAAATCATCAACAAGACTTGTATCCTAATGCTCATACACCTTCCCCTATCCTTAATATACCTTCTTAAATGCTTCCCATCACTCATATCCCTCAAATTCATCATTTTCCCACAAACCCTAGTTTATTGCTACAATTTGACAATTTTCTAGGCTAGGCCTGTGTTTTTCCCTTTTGGACCCCTTCCCCTCACTCAATCTTTGAAATTCCACTTTCCCATGATTCCTATCATCCCTCCATACTTCCCAAAAATTTCTCAATAATTTAGAAGCCCCTCATCCCCTTCATTTCCCTTCATTTCTACAAATCCCCTGTTCCACATATTGGGATAAGTTTTCTTCAAACTATGTTTCTGAGTAAGAAAAGATGAATTTGACAAAAGTGAGAGATATTTTTGTCCATCCTTGCCCCAAAAAGAAAAAAGTCTTTCAATTTTTACACAGGTTTCATGGTTTGGGAGAAATTTCAAAAACATCATTGCCCTTAGGAGGATTGATGCACTTCTGGAGTGACCTTGGGAAAATCAAGATTTTTCCTAGCTTGGTTGGTCAAATGACTTGCTTATAAGTGAAATGATAACTAGTCACAAAGAGATTTCCAATGAGCTATTATGAGCTCAATTTGGAGCAGAGGAAGATCTTCAAAAGTTCACTACAACAAAACTCTGCATTTAGGCAGCCTCATTTTTCATATTTTGACCACTCTTGGGAGATTTCACTTTTGACAGGGCAAATGAACTCTAAAATGAAAAATTCAAGATGCTTTGGAAAGCAGACTCAATACGATTTCCAACAAGCTATCCTTCACCTAATTGGGACACCGTGAAGGCCTCCAAAATCGGTCTATAAAAGGGAACTACGCATCAAATCAGTGGCGCCGCACATCAAATTTTGCAACACAAGAAATTTCAGCTAATGCGCAGTGCCATCGGTGCTGCGCATTGAATTGGCTCACTCTTTTGCCAAATGGCTTGTAATTTTGGATTTAGCATAAAAAAAAAACCAAACCCAGAAAATTTCATCAAATTTGGAGGAGATCTTGGCCACCAAAAGGACAAAAAACACTCAAAAAGTGCCCTCTCTGCCACTTTTTGGACACACAGGAACTAGTATTGGGAGAATCCACTTTTGAGGGGGCAAATGACCTCCAAATCAAAAAATTCAAAGTGTTCTAGAAACTAGACAGGCATGGCTTTCCAACAAGCTATCTTGGGCCTAATTGGGATGAGCAGAAATCCTCCAAAGGTAGCCTTAAAGTGGCATTGCCCATCAGGCTCAAGGTGCTGCACATCAGGCAAATTTTTGCCAATTTTTCCTAAAAGTCAAAATTTCGCCCAGTTTCTTTAGTGATTGACTTTTCTTCCTTTCTTGGTAAATGTATGCATGGTAAATGATGTTTTTGATGTAAATATGGTTGAAAATCACTTCATATGGTAGATACATCAAGTTCCAAGTGGTTTTGAGTTGTAATGAATTGGTTTCCTAAGTTTTAGAGGAAAGTTGTTCCACTGCCTACTTTTGTGATCCTAGTTTAGATATGGTTAAAAGAACCCCTTTTCTCATGGATTCAACCCTGATAGGTAGCATGAGTGGTTTCCTTGCCTATATTATGTAATTTCTTAGTCATTTGTAAAGGTTGGACTTTGGCAGAAGTGTTGTACTCACTGAACATTTTGTATCAGCAGTTTGGCAAGGAATAAAACCAGGTTTCACAACTATTTTTGTGGGATTCTTGTGACAGTGAGTTTATGCATTGTTTCTTATTTGTAATGAGTTTTCTCTGATGTTTTATTTGTATCCACGTCTCTCTCTTTCTTCTAAACTAAATGATTCAAGGTGAATAGATAAAATACACTCATTTACAATGCTTTGTTTTGGGAATGCATTTGGTTTTCAATGTTTTTAACTGTTTGAAGAGGATTCATAGTTTCTTTATGCCCTCCCCAACTTCTCAGCTATCTAAACTACCATCTTAATCCATTGCTAGTACATAAGTGCTTGTCTACCTCACCCCACAGAACATGACTATATCCCTGAGTTGATTTCCCGGACCCAATCTACCTTCTCCAATTAATCCAGCAACAAAAACCTAAAATCAAACCAGAAACCCTAATCTACTATACCTAGCCTAAAATCAACATTCATTTCAGTCATCTCAAGCCCTAGTTGCCAATATTCTAATTGAGATTGATAAGGAGAGAGCCCTCTCACGACCTGGTAGGGCTAGCTACCAGGTTAAGTGTGGTTTGATGTTACCTTAGACCTGCCTTCCTTCAACCTGAGGTAGATCCAGGCTCTAACACAATGCCTCAAAAGGACTCATCCTCGGTGACTCTTGATAACTGTTATTTTATTCAAATTTGACCAAAGGGAGATACTCTTCCCAATTCCTCTACTAATGCATCACATACATCCTCAACATATCCTCTAATATCTCATTGACCCTGTCTTGTCTATCCATTTGTCTATGGATGATAAGTTGTGCTGAAGGCCAAATCTGTGCCCAAACCTACAAATAATGCCTTCCAAAACATGGAAGTGAACTTCACATCCTTGTATGAAACAATCTTTTTTGGAACACCATGTAGTCTAACCACGTCTCAAATGAATACTTGTGCCACATCACTAGCTGAGAATGTAGACTTTATCGGAACAAAGTGTGTAACCATTGTTAACCTGTCCACAATGACCATGATGAAATCATATTGCTTCACTATCTTCAGAAACCCTGTGTTGAAATCCATGGAAATGACCTCCCATTTCGACTCGGAAATAATGATTGGTTGTAGCAATCCAGCTGGATGTTTGTAGTCTGCCTTCAATCGCTCAAAATCGAAAAATCTAGACACAAACTCTACTACATCCCTTTTTAGATTCGGCCAATAGTAATATCTTTTCACTGTTGTGAGTGTCTTTCGATAACCTGGGTGAAGTGAAAAATGTTTTGCATGAAACTACCTCAAGATCACCTTCTTGAGCTCACTGCTATTTGGTACATATATCTTGTCCCGAAACCTGACCAATCTCTCTACTATAAGACAATAGTCTATGCCTTGTGCACTTGCACCTGCACTTCTGCATGTACCTGTTCCTATACACCTGTACTGCCACCTCTACCTATACCACTAAATGTACCTTTACTTGCACCTGTACTATCACCTTGTTGCAACCTGTGCATAATCTCCATATACCTGACAACCTATTGTCTTGCCTACAAGATCCTATCCTATAAATCTATCTCATAAGATCTCATAGCTACCAAGTGATGTATCTATATCCATCTACTAAGAGAATCTTCTACCCCGATCTCTTTACCTTTGATGTACCTGATCTTGAAGTCAAACTCGTTGATCGTGACCAACCATCTATCCTTCCTAGCATTCAGATTATGCTGGTCAAACAAATACCTCAACCCAATATGATAACTCATAAGCAAAAACCACCTACCAAGAAGATAGTGCCTCTACATATTCAGTGCATGTATAACCACTGCCAACTCGAGATCATGCATTGGGTAGTTCTTCTCGTCTTCGTTTAGTTTCCAAGACTCATAACATACTACCTGTCCATCTTGCATAAGGACTACACAAAGTCCTCTCTTGAAAGCATTTGTACATACTACGAACTCTTTGTCCGGATCTGCAATATGTAACACTGGTGCATGCATCAACAACTACTTAAGCTTCTCAAAGCTAGCCTCACACTCTTGAGTCCATTTGAACCTCTTAACTTTCTTCAGCAATGATGTGATAAGATAAGCAATCTGCAAGAAGTTCCTGATGAACGTCCTATAATAGCGTGCCAAACTCATGAAAGATCTCACCTCATCCACACTCTTAGGAGATACCCACTCCATAATGGCCCTTATCTTCTCTTCATCTATTGTAATTCCCTCCTTGGAGACAACATGTCCCAATTAATGTACCTTGGTCTAAAAGAAACTACATTTCCTGAGCTCAACATACAATTGATGCTCTCTCCACAACTTCAACATTGTTGCTAAGTGCTCGACAAGATCTTCCTCATTTTTAGAATATTACAATATATAATCAATGAACACAATAACAAAATTACCCAAATATGGACTCAACACACTATTCATCAAACACATGAATGTGGCTAGAGTATTAGTTAATCCAAATGGAACAACAACAAACTCATAATGCCCATACATGGTCCTAAACACAGTCTTATAAATGTCCTCCTATTTGATGCATACCTGATGGTATCCAGATCTCAAGTCAATCTTTGAGAACATTGTTACTCCCTTCAATTGATTGAAAAATTCATCAATCCTTAGAAAAGGGTATTTTTCTTTATAGTCACTTTGTTTAATTGCCTATAATCAATGCATAATCTGAGGGTACCATCCTTCTTCCTCACAAACAAGATCGATGTGCCCCAAGGTGATACAATTGACCTAATGTACCCCTTGTCCAAATTTCCTTCAACTGCAACTTTAACTCAACCAACTCAGATGTGCTCATACTATAAGGTGCTTTTGATGCTGGAGCTACTGCTAGAACTAACAGAATAGAAAAGTCTACCTCACTTTGAGGTGGAAACTCTGTAATGTTCTTAGGAAATACATCCTCGAATTGTTGTAAAACATGGTATTTGTTCAACACATCTGCATCCTCAACCTTCTTACCCTAGGGATGCTTTCTCTGCTATTGGTAGGAAGGAATGCAGTTGGAAAGCTTGCTTGGGTTAGATGGCTAGAGATATGTACTACAAATAACTTGCACCCTTTCCTGCATCTATGCTTTGCTTGCATAGCTATCACCATCCTAACTAATGTGACTTTTTTATTACCTTGCAAGACTCTTGGTTCCCTATTGTCTTCAACACACTCAATAGCTTTGTCATAGTAGTCAACCTTGGTTCTATGTAGATACAACCAATCCATGCCGAATAACATATTGTATGAACCCAATGGTAATACATTCAAATGTGTTGCTTCAAGCATACCATTTAAGTCAAATGTGCAAGCTCTTACCCAATGATGAACTCACTTCTTCATACCTGTATCCAACTGAACTAACCAAGGCTCTGCATGCAATTGTTTACTCAAACCACACTTATCCCCCAGGTTATAGCTATAATTAGATCTAATTTCAATCAAAATAGAAATAACTTGATCACAAAGCTTACCATCCATCTCAATGATAGATGCCTGATGTTTTGCCTGCCTGTTTTCCATGACTACATAGATACGAGAAATACTCTCACCGACATCTCCAACAGTCTACGCCTCATGTGCATTGTATCTGAGATCTACCACCCTGATTCTGCAGACAATCCCTCTTGCGATGATCTTTGCCACAAGTCCAATATTCTATAGTCTTCCAACCTCCATCTTTTTTCTTCTCCTTAGCTTGATGTCCCTATCCTCGATCTGATGCATTGAACCTCTTAGGAGGTGTAACGTTTTCCTTATTATCTGCACCCTATGGCCTTGCTCACTTTTTATCCCATTTTCCTTTGTTCTTTACATTACCTCTCCAGTCTATCTTAGTCTCAGTTATGTGCTTCGATTGTTCATAGAAATTCTTTAGCTTTCGAATGGCCTCCTCCAATGATATAGGCTCATCGAATTCAATCATGTCTTTGAATGCAACCAGTAATCCACTAATGAATCTCTTAATATTAGCCTTATCCTCCTTGAGGTAAGGCACATACCTCAAAAATTCCAAGAACTTACTGGTGTACTCATCATCTGTCATGGATCTCATCTTGAGTTCATAGAATTCCTTTGCCTTGTCATCGAATTATCTCTCTGACAAATACTTCTTCTTGAATAGCCGCTCAAATTCACTCCATGTCAGATATTTCTCATCTATATCTCTAAAATTTTTCACATCTTCCCACCAGATGTCTATTTTACTTTTATGACTGAAAGTAGCCACTCTTGCTTTCATGTTCTCTGAGTAGTCATACAACCTGAATAATTTCTTCATTCCAAGAAACCATGCCTGTGCATCTTGTGATCACTTTATCTCTCCATCAAAAGTAGGTGGCTTCGTTTTCTTAAATTCATTTGACAAATACCCCCTATCACTCCTCCTATAAGGATGATACTGATGATGATCATAGTGCCTATCTAAATTAGAACTAGAATCATACTTGTGTCTATCCCTTATCCTCTCCAGAGTGTCCAACAATATCCCATTTTTAACTGTATCATATCTATCTGATCGAAGACCAGCATGCGATCTACTACCATATGCCCCATTAGTTTTACCTTCCTACTCATGACTGATTTGCAGTGGTACTTTTCACTGCAAATCCGAAAAAGTTTGAAGTATTACCGCATTCACCTCTACTAACTTTTCCGATGACTATATCATTTTTTCATTATCTACCTTACAACTCCTTATCTCATCCTTTAGGATTCTCAATGTCACTATCAAGTCAGAAGAGTTCCAACACCATATTGCTCTTGAGATTCATAGGGAGAATCTTTATAGTCAACCATCTTGCTAGCCCTTTGATATTTCTTCCCGCAAGGCATAATATGTCAAATAAACCGAATCACAAATAATCAATTTACCTTAGTATAGCTTGGAGAGGATACCTTGTCTACAAGATCACCAAATCAGCGTGATACATGTATAACATAATCATAACAACATATAGACATACACCAATAAATGTATCAACACATAAACATCACTCTAACTAGGATCCAATCATTATTGCAAGGCCATATCAATAATGCATGCTATGACCTCATGCATGACAAAAACCATTACTACATTTTACCCCTTGCCACATGCAACCAACAATATGCATAAGAAATTCCAAATCAACTACACCTACGCATAAATGCATGTAGTCAAACATAAGTGATAAAATCGTGTAATCAACTTAAAATTCTGATACATGTAGTCCTAATATTCCAGAATGTAACCTAACATTAAAGGATGTAAGTAAGCACCATCAAATCAACATGTAAGTGACATACAATCCATACATAGTCAGTCACATACTTATTTAAAATACATTTCATGAAATCAATAAAAAATTCCCCATGATAACCATACTACAACAAGCAAATGTAATAACTATATAAGTGTAAGAGACAAACATGCAATTAACATGCATGCATGGCCAACACATAGCCCATTTAGTCCAAGGGATGAACCATGCTCTGATACCACTCTTTAACACCCTCCTCCCACATCTACCCAAGCAACCATCCAGCTAGGGTAAACATGTGATGAGAGGCCACTATGATATGATTCAACCTCCTAAGTCACATTAAGGAAGTGGAACAAATAGAAACACACCATACAGACATCCAACATCATCAACATAACACTCAGAGGACAAGTCAGCCACTTAGACAGCTTGTCCCTGGGTCCTACTATTTTTTTAAGTCTATTGGGCCATAGTCACTCTCATGATATGGGCAAGGGAGCGACCAACACCTAAAGTCGCTCTCACAAGCCTGTCTACCAGCGTCTGTGGACCAAAATTTTCAGTGTTGTGCCAATGAACCCAAACTTTACGCCACTTTTCAGGCTCAGAGCCCAGGACACTTCCCATAATTGATACATCTCTTGAAATCAATAAAGTAGCAAGGAAATGAAAGTAAAAAATAAATTACTAGTTCAGGACCTTGCCTGGATCCCTACTAGCCATGATAGGAATTTCCTCAAACATATCATCGACATGTAATATACATGTGTAAATAACATAGTTAAGTGTAGGGATCTCATACTTATTTGAGAATCTCTATGAACCATTGTTCCCTCATGCCATTTTCTACATGATCAACTATTAGGTCATAGACACATTATCTATTCACATATAAGTAAAAACATGTTGAACGCCATACATAACTGTTGTCATAAAATGTGCATATAACCAACATAATAAGAACATAAATATAATAAACATATCAGCAATCAAGTCCATAAATACATCAGTACCTTTACACATGAGAATCAAGGGAATGCATTTCTCATTAATGAATGCAGTGAACCAACCTGAGATGGGACTACCACGTTCCACTCGACCATAGAATGGTTGAGACAAATAAATCTTCAGTGATTCACCTCTATGCCATATTCCAAGCATGAATGTAGGATCTCATAAAACACATCAATTAAAACTCAGCCAGGGCTTCCAGAGGCCATCCACCTCAACCCATAAAATAGTGATTCTACCTCACAGTCAGATATCACCAAAATTATCATTAGATTGGTCTCCATCCAAGCCTTCTAGGGCTTCCAGAGCATTTGTCCAACTAAGGCTTCCAGAATTAGTAACTCAAGCCACAAATTATCATGGCTTCCAAAGCATTTGTCCAACCAAGGATTCTAGGACTAGCAACTCAACCCACCAAGGGCTTTGAGAGCGTTTTTTTCAACCAGGACTTCTAGGAATAATAACTAAACCCAAGCTAAGGAATATGAGAACCAACCAAAAAAAGTCAATCAAATTAAACCCACAATCACCATGGCTATACATGAAATGGCAAGGCTAGGAAATCCCCTGTCGATCCAAGCAATCCTCCATGCCAATGACAAATCACAACCGCGAAACCACATGCATATGCAATGCATGCCAAAAATAGTGAAGAAATCATACATGCAACTCGGTACCTACAAGGAAATATGTTGTAGCTGTTGATGTCGATGCCTTCTTGCTCTTTCCTACTCTTTCTTTGCCTTCTTTCTCCAAGAATCCAAGTATGCCACACCCTCCAAGAAAGCTCCAAGAAATCTCTTAGTATCCATGAGTATGAGAGAGAGAGAGAGAATAGTGAGAGAGCTCCAACAATGAACTGACAAAAGGTTACCAACTGATACTCATAAGCCTTTTTATGATTGAGGCCTCTATTTTCTTCATTTTCCATCATTGTCCTTCATTTTCCTCCTCACATGAAACCTGTGACATTTCACCTCCCTTTTCCTCCTAGTTTCCATTATCTTCATAAATAAATGTTCCAAAATGCATTTTTTCCTTTTAATACCTTAGCCATTGCCTTTTCCAATTTCCTTAGCCATAAACAACCAAATGAACACCCCCTAGGATGTCTTTCCCAACATTCAGCTTGGAATAAGTGTCCCATTCATCTGTGGTTTTTTTTTTAACTTTATTACATGGAATTTTCACCAGGGCTATTACACTTTTTGAGCATTGAATTTTTGAATTGTTTTAAAATGGACCTAATTGGAAACCTAGACCAATGATTGCAAGTTTTAGAGGAATTTAATTTGAAAGAAAAAACTCATTTTAAATTGGGAAGAAATGACCCAATTTATCAATTGGCACCTACAAAAAAACTAGGCAAGAAGCAAGGTAAATGAAGTCTTGATGAAGGGATTGCGCATAATTTAGAATTGCAATAAGGGAAAAGTTAGAATAGGTTGTTGAGCTCAGTATAATGACTAGGGAAAGTAGAAGTTGAAACAAGTTGGCAAGCGACCATTTTGGCAATGGAGCCCAATGTGAAATGGGACAAGGTCAAAATTTGAATAGTGAGTTGATGATTTGATTTGGAAAACGACCTTGTTTTGGAAATAACTGAGCTAAATTTATGGATCAAGGAAGAAACAAGGTTCAAACAAGGAATAGAAGGAAAATTTTTAATACATTCAAAAGGTTCAAAAGGATAATGGATTTTCTCCAAGTGTGAAAACTGTCAAGTATTAGACAACCTATGAAGACAAGGCTTGATAACAAATGTAATTTGTTATGGAAGTTTTTTGGGCTCAACAATCCATAATAGGAATGAACATCTCAAACAATTTGAATGATTACATTTAATATGTTATATTACATTGGTATCTACAACATATAATATCACTAAATTTGCCTTAAAATCTGACATCCCATGTCAAGAGTAGAAAGTTCATTGTATTTCTTTAACACTAGCAAAAGTCTCATTTGTAATCACAAATAATTTTTTATTATTATATTTGTATATGTGTGTCTGTGTCCCTTTTAATTTGTTTTTACATTATCTCCCTTTGCATTTTCTTGTAGTTTCATTTCCCATATGATGTTATCCACATCAATGATGTCACCATTATCTCCTCTAATTCTCCCCATTGTAGGTTTTTCTCCTAACACACATATCCTTGTTAGAGCTTCCACCATTGAACCAGACATTTATATCTCTTATTATCATCCAAAGTTTTATAGAATTCACATATTGAATTTCCTAACCATAATGGATTATTATCACTTGGAAATACAATGAATATATGATATTCTGTTTACTTTTTTTCTCATACCAAATTCATTTATAGGCTTCATTAAATATTATCTTTCCATTGATGTCAAGGTTATGGGGAGATCGAGAATTTTAAAGTTAGGTGGAGGTTTTAGGAAATATTATTGTCATCAATGTCAAATACAGATGAAGACTATAGATGTCCAAGGTAAAGATTGCAAGTTAAATATTATTAGAATTTTTTTTTGGATGCCCAATATTTTTTTTTGATGCCGAGTTTGGTTACCTTATCTTTGAAATATTTTTAACTATAAATACGTATCTTAAATGATAGCATAAGATATATGGTTGAAAATAATATTTTGATATGTTTTCAGTAGGGAACTCCCTTTAACCCTGTAGGAATGAGGATATATGAAAGATTCTATCAAGTTGGCCCAACCAGAAAGGACATGTCAACCCAAAAATTATACAAGTCATCCCCATAAGTGTTACAGATCCATTTGGGCACATCAAATCCCAAAATTTAGATCAGTGTTTTAAGGCTTCTCAAACCCTAGATTCAGTTGGTTCATGCCCATAACAAGTCACCCATTTGAATGCCTCCTTCCCAGAAAGTTTCATGACCTAAGACATATAGAAATGGTCTCTAAAGGGACTAGCGCATGTAGATACACTATCAGGGTGCTCTGTAGAGCACCTAAGCCCTCTTTAGGCTGCACTGGGAAAATTTGAGTGAAATTCAATTAAGGTTTGGGAAATATTCTTATCTCTTGGAGTCATCTAGAAGCTTCCCTTAGTTATCTACTCATATGAGCTCGAAAATGGATGAGGAATGAGTTAATGTGCATCCCATCCTCTCATGACTTCCTCCATGGAACTAATTCTAAGTATGGAAGGTCATTCAATGTCACCATTAATGACAAAACCTCCTTCATCCTCCTACCCACTCATCTAAGTGATCAGGAGTTGGCTGGATTATGTTGAATTGTAAGGAGATAATGTTGCTATGAGACTTGACTTTGTAGCAACTGATGTGATGCCACAAGCTTTTCTTGCTTTTGATGTGATGTGGATGGGATCCAAGTTGGAGAAATGACTTTGAATCAGACACTGATGGTTGTAATTCATTCTTCTATCTAATAAAGTGTTTGAACCTTTTTCCATATGTTATGTTCTTTCATAGTGTTTATATGTATGAATTTCTTCTGATTCCTTTCATTTATATTCAATGGATCATATGCTTTGATTAGTTTTGTCTGTTGTTGTGTGGACAGGGTAGTTTTCAAGTGGATTAAATACGGGAAGGAGCGATGGAATTGATACAAGGGAGACGAGAGGAAAGCGGAACTACATGTAGGCATTCTATTATCTCTTCTTATCTATTTCTTATGGGGAAAGTCTAAAACACTTTAAACTATTGTTCTAGGCACAACTACTTGTCTAGTGAATTAGTATTTATCCCTAGATGCTAAATTCTCCAAAAAAAATTGGTGACTCTGCTGGGGAAGAATCCTCTTTCCTAGTAGCTTATTCACCTCCTAAGACATTCTTGTAGACCTTATTTGTGTTCATTGATTGTATTTCAGTTCTTTTGCATTGAATTTTGGTCAAAAATTGAGGTTAGATGACTCTTGAGTGGCCTCTCAGAAATCAGCGCAGGCTTGGTCAGGGGACAGTGCTCTGCAGAGCACCCTTGAGTGAGAGACAGTGCTCTATAGCGCAGTTAGGTCCTCTTTGACCTATGTTGATCAACCTTAGGTCAATTTCCCACCTTTGGAAAGTGTTTTTGCCAACTTTTCTCTATTTGTTTGCTTGTTGATTGATTAATGAATGTTATGTCTAGGAGAACAAGTTTTTATCTCCTTTGCCGACCCTACTTTGATTTGATTCATTAGTGTTTCTTTAATGTTTTCTTTGTCATTATCATTCTATAGTCAAAGTTAGAATATAGTTTATTGATCTTCGTTTGAAAGAAAGTGTCGTAGAGTCTTCTTTTCCTTCGAAATAGAACTGTTGTCAAAGTCTTCGTTCTTGTTAAAGATTGATTGATTGTATGTGCATATTTATTTTTTGTTCATCATAACATTAAATGGATCGAAAAGAAAAAAATTGCATCATTCATATTGTAGTTTGTGAATGATTGAAAGGAATAAATAGGGAAATTGCATTAGATGTGTTCTTTTCTCTTTGTCAAAAATCTAATTGCTGTATCCTTACTAGCTAAGGATTTTCATTGTTAAATTGAATGAAAATAATGCTTATCATATTAGTTGCATTTTAGAAATTGCAAACATACATCACGTGGTGAAATTGAAAGGCAAATTCCTAAGCAAGATCAACTTGAAATAA
The DNA here is from genome assembly GCA_000404065.3 of Pinus taeda. NCBI lineage: Eukaryota > Viridiplantae > Streptophyta > Pinopsida > Pinales > Pinaceae > Pinus > Pinus taeda. The sequence continues at coordinate 227,877 of APFE030685035.1, read as the reverse complement.
ACATCAATTTATGTAATGGAGCATTGTCATTAATGAGAACATTTAGTGGTTCTAGGCTAGAGACGTGTTCTGGTGTCGTAAAACAAAGAAGTTGTCGCTAACTTGTCTACAATACATCTCGAGTGTGATACCTCATTCAACATACATGAGTATATCGTAGCTCATCCACGTACCTTTGGGTATATAGGGTGGTGTTACAGTACATAAAGTATATGTGAATGCTCTCACTGTGTGGTTTTACATTAGACATCGCTTAAACAGATTGAGCCTCCATGTACTTTCGAGTATATATGGGAGGACAACACTAGGTTGTTATCCATCCTTAGGTAACCGAGTTGGATGCCTTGTACACTGTGACACATCGAATACAACATTCGGGGAGATTGCCTGCCTATACTTCTTGGTTCGCTAGGAGGTATTCTGCAATTCATAGTTGCTTGGTAAACCTTTTTCCTAGATTATCCCTCTTTTGTTTTGTTATGTTACTTTGATTAAAATAAAATTAATTGACCACGAATAACATCCTCCACACTCACTCCTTAGTTTATCTTAGGTTGAAACATATGGCGACAAATCCGAAGTCCACCGATCAAGGAATTCCTTTTGATGGGAATCCTAGTCCTTTTCCTCCTTTCGGAAATATTGGTGCTCCATATATGGCTACATTGTCCCTTCTGAGATTTATGATTGGCTTGCCAGTATGGTTGTTTTCAACCTCCTTGGTTCAAAATGTCATGATTTCTTCACAATCGAGTGCACCTCCAACTGGACAAAATCAACCTCTAGTTGATGCTAAAGTTGACCCTTTGCCTTCTTCTTCGGTTGTTTCTTCCTCCCCTTCTTCCTCTTTGCTTGGTGAAAGTATTGATACTAGTAACCAGGTGGCTAAGAAGAAGAAGAAGAAGAAAATTCAACAGAGGGGCAACCAGGCAACCATTGCTTTGAATGAAACATTTGATGAGAAACCATCTGTCAAGCCTCACAAAGTTCAATATCCATGCAAACTTTGTGTGGGAGACCATCTTCTTCGAAATTATCCTCATATTCCTCAGATCTTAGAAGAATGGTCTTCTCATCCACATCATCCTGTGTCATCAACGTCTGGAGATCATGTTGGTGACACACCATCAACTAGTAGTAGTAAAGTTCATGGAAATAAGGGCAAAATCAAGTTTCCTTGTAAGTTATGTGAAGGGAATCACCCCATTCACCTTTGTCCCTATCTGGATGAAGCCCAAAAAGTGTTGGATAACCGTCCTGTTTCACCGCAATGACTTCCATCTAGTTACAGGAAACTCTCCCTAAATCCTTCACTAACTAATGAATTGACTGACCAAAATCAACCGTCGGTGAAACCCACTCTCTCTGAAAGTGAATCCTCTAAGTCTCTACCTGACCCAAATCAACAGGTCGAGGTAATAGTTGACTCAACTTCACCTTCAGCTAATCGTACCTTTCCCAAAGAGAGTGGATATGATACCACTCAAGTTCTTTTTGTTTCTTCAGATTCTAACGAGCTTGGGAGCAGTTATCCTGTTCCATCAAGATAAGAGGAAAATCCTCCAATTCTTGTAACTCAAGGGGTTAATTCTCCTGTTTCTACAGTACCCCCTCCAAGTAGTCTAGTCACTTCCTTTGATCGGAATCGACTGGCAAGATTCGACCTTCGTTCTTATGTGCCTTTCCAGATCATAGTACAGGTTTGTAATATGATTATATCTATCACTATTATAGATGAAGGTTCATCAATGAGTATCCTTTCCTCAACTACTTGGAAAGTGCTTGGTTCACCGCCACTTGTGCCAGTTACCCAAAATCTGTTGGCTTTTAACAGAGGAACTAGTCAACCATTAGGGATCCTCCCTTAGTTACCTATTACTTTGGGAGGAAAAATCATTTATCTGAATGTGATGGTAGTCCCAGGCCCTTTAGATTACAATTTACTTCTTGGGCGTGACTTTGTTTATGACATGGGAGCTATTGTTTCAACACTCTTTCGAGTGATTTGTTTATCGCATGAAGGCAGAATTGTCACCATTGACCAACTTTCATTTCCCGATCCAAATATGGCTCCTAGTCAACCATCTTCCCTAAATGGTCCGTTTGTACTAATGGTATCATCCCCGCCACAGGTTAATTATGTGGCAACACCTTCCATACCTACATCAACTGACGATCATTTCAGTGATGTTGTACATCATGTACTGGGGGCATTGTAACCAGATCTCTCCTTCATGAGTTCTTATGAGTTGTGATACAAATATGAGGATACTTCCTTGTCTTGTTTCAACCTCGTTAAAAAAATGAAACCAAGGAATATGAGGATAGTTCTTTACTGTGTCAACCTCATTAAAAAATGAAACAGGTCCATGAGGATAGTTCCTTGTCTTGTCAACCTCATTAAAAAATGAAATAAGGAATATGAGGATAGTTCTTTTACTATGTCAACCTCATTAAAAAAATGAAACATCTCCTATGAGGATAGTTCATTGTCTTGTGTCAACCTCATTAAAAAAATGAAACAGATCCCATGAGCATAGTTTCTTGTCTTGTGTCAAGTTCGTTAAAAAATGAAACAAGGAATTTGAGTAGAGTTCCTTGTCTTGTGTCATTTAAAAATGAAACAAGGTCCCACATTCCAAGTCGAGTATTTGAATAGATCTCGTAAAATCCCAGTCGAGTCTTTCACTTGATCCTGTATATGAACCTTCATTCCATCCACCTCATAGCCTCGAGTAGTCGACTTAGGTGAATTTAATGAAGCTTGGGGGACATGCACCTAGTGGTAAGCTTAACTTTCCCTTCACCCCATTCACCTTTTTCCCTATCTGGACAAAGCCAAAAAGGTGTTGGATAACCGTCCTACTTCATCGCAAAAACTTCCATCTGGTTATTGGAGACTCTCCCTTTCATCATGTTGGAGGCATGTAAACCAAATTTAAGCATAGTTCTTCATTTCAAGCTTGTGTAAAAATGAAACTGAATTCAAGCATAGTTTTTCATTTCAAGCTTGTTTAAACATGAAACTAAATCCAAGAATAGTCCCATATGGTTCAAGCTTGTCTAAAAATGAACCCATTTCCATTTTTAACCCTCATGATTACCATTCTATCAGCATTTTTCATCAGATGAGCCTTGGTTTTTCTCCTTCCATCGTCACTATCTTCTTGGCCGATCATACACTTTCACTTGGTTGTTTTACCTTTTTTTAGGAAGAGATACAATGAGTGGTCTTATTAGCCAACCTCTTCACATAAATCAACATGTTTTGAGAAGTTCTAACATCACTGAACCCAGTTGCTACCCTAGACACCACTCATTCCTTAAAGTGGTGTTCTCTTTAAGCTCTTTTCAGACTCTCTATATATGAAAAGATTGCCGAGCGCTTGTCCTTTCCAGCTCGTTAATGGATTGGAAATGATATCTCTCTTGTATTATTTTACGTTTTTTTGGACTTGAGAGATTAATTTACAAAAAAGAACTTGTGGAGTTTTCTTTTTGTACCTTTTCAAACTCTCTAAATATGAAAATGACCGAGTTATCTTTGTCGTTAGACTCGTTAAAAACATCAAATAGCGACAAACTTGTCCATCTAAACAAGACCAAGTTTCACCTTCGCTAGACTAGTTAAAACATCAAATAGTGATGGATTCACCCGAAGGGTGAAATTATACAACAAGCATGTTATCCTCCTCAAGATTGATAAAAATAAAGAGGTATTGGTCAGCAATGATTAGGGAAAACGGAAAAAGGGGAAAACCACTTTATGGTAGTAGGTCGCTCTTGAACATGACACTTTCACTCCATCACCATGACTATCTGGGTTGTGTTATTAGATTTATGGTTATCATACAATTGGTATATCATACCATCCATCGCTTTGTTTTGGGTCAATGCTACCAATTCACTTTAGTGTCACTGACACTTTCAAGAGAAGTCATCCAGTCAAAATCCATCTTTTGCAATACCATAAACCTTCATTTTCATGACTGCCATTCCTGAACCTTGTGTTGTTAGTCAAATTCCATCTCTAAAGTCACTACATTCTTTTGGTGTTTTTGATGTGAGATACATCAAGGCCCTCCTGCAATGAGTCACTTCTTGTTGACATCAACTCATTATCCAAGAAGTTAACTTAGAAACACCCATTCAGTACCTTCAGGCTTGCATGCATTAATGACAAGTTTCTTGCTTTTGGGGATAGGCATACATCAATGGCCTTCAACCAAAAGAATTTGTATGGTGTTCGACATCAAATCATCCATTCACACCATGCAGAATGTACTGCAGTACCTTGAGGACCATTATCATTATCGATGATTTCTCTCGCATCTGTTAACAACTTACATCATTGGTTGGTAATTAGATGGTGTCTTCCCATGTTCAACTTCAGATCACATATTCACATGGTTAGACTCGCACTTGAGCGAACAGTTGAACGAGATTGAAGACCCCAGATCTAGTTTCATCAATCCGGGCTGTGATATTAAGAGTATTAAATCATATGTACAATGGCTTTACATTGATAGTCATTCCGATCATTGGTCTATATTTGTAGACGACTGTTTATGTACATGTAATGAAAGTTTATAAGCTAAGCATGGGCATGCCTTCCCTAAGTAATTCATGTAAAATAAAAAATCATGATATATGTATTGTAATTGATGCAGGTCACCTTCCACTTCGATACCTCCTCATCACATCGCAAAGCATTTCATTTGACATTGGCATTTTTCCGACTTCATGCTTTACGGGGCACATCAAATGGATGTTATAGATCCATTTGGGCACATCAAATCTCAACATTAAGATCAGTGTTTTAGGGCTCATCAAACCCTAAATTCAATTGTTTCATGCCCTGAACAAATCACCCTTTTGAATGCCTCCTTCCTAGAAAGTTTCATGACCTAAGACATCCATAAATGGTCTCTAAAGGGACCAGCGCAAGTAGATACACTGCCAGGGTGTTTCTTAGTGTAGGTAGATACACTATCAGGGTGCTCCATAGAGAACCTAATCCCTCTTTAGGCTGCGCGGGGAGAATTTGAGCTAAATTCAATTAGGGTTTGTGGAATATTCTTATCTCTTGGAGTCATCTAGAAGCTTCCCTCAGTTATCTACTCCTATGAGCTCGAAAATGGATGAGGAATGGATTAAGGTGCATCCCATCCTCTCATCCCTTCCTCCATGGAACTAATTCTAAGTATGGAAGGCCATTCAATGTCACCATTAATGAAAAAACCTCCTTCATCCTCCTATAAATTGACTACTCATCTATGTGATCAGGGGTTGGCTGGATTATGTTGAATTGTAAGGAGATAATGCTGCTATGAGACTTGACTTTGGAGCAAATGATGTGATGCCACAAGCTTGTCTTGCTTCTGATGTGATGTGGATGGGATCCAAGCTAGAGGAATGACTTTGAATCAGACACTGATGGTTGTAATTCCTTCTTATATCTAATAAAGTGTTTGAACCTTTTTCTACATGTTATGTTCTTTCATAATGCTTATATGTATGAATTTCTTTTGATTCCTTTCATTTATATTCAATGGATCGTATGCTTTGATCCGTTTTCGTCTTCTGTTGTGTGGACAGGGTATTTTTCAAGCGGATCAAGTACGAGAAGGAGCGATGGAATTGATGCAAGGGAGACGAGAGGAAAGCGGAACTACAGGTAGGCCTTATATGCTCTCTTGTTATCTATTTCTTATAAGGAAAGTCTAAAACACTTTAAACTATTGTTCTAGGCACAACTACTTGTCTAGTGAATTAGTATTTATCCGTAGATGCTAAATCTTCAAAACAATAAGTGAACATAGAAATACTATAAAGAAAGACAGATGAGTGGATTGGAAGACTATCCAAGCAAGAAAAGATATGAGTTGCACAATAGAAGCATGGAAAATTTTAAGGTTGGATTTCTATTTGGAAGTTTATAAAGCTTGGCAAATCCTAGTAATCTATAATAGAGAAGTTTTAAAATATTTGGTCATATTTTTTTTTACAATATCTAAGATTCTAATTGTATTATATTAGTATATATAAGATCTTGGCAATTTTTAAGGTAAAATAATTTCATACTATAAAACATGGGCGAATTATTTTTAGAAAAAATGGAAATTGGTGAATATTCTTTTTGGAGAAAGTATAGAAAATTAGCCCACTTACAAATATTAGCCCCTAAAATTTTCCTTGAAAAGAAGTTGGGGAATAATTTTGGGGTCTTAAAGGTGGATAAAAAATGGATTTGTGGAGTGAACGAGTCATCTTGGATTGTTCACTATAACTTTACTTTTGGGATGTTTCACATAGTGAAATTTGGAGGAGATGGAGGCAGGAAGTTCATGAAAGTATGTGAGAAATTCAAATTTTGGTTTGTTATAAGATTGGATATATACTATGAGAAGTTAGGGTTCCTAAATGCTCTTGAAATATGCTTCAAATAGATCAATTTGGCCATCTCTCTCTCTCTCTCTCTCTCTCTCTCTCTCTCAAAGGGATTCTTTGAGAAAGTTATGGTTCCTAAATTCTCCTAAAATATGCTTCAAAGAGTACAACTTGGCATTTTGATTATAATTTGTTTTCTAAGATGTTTCAAACTATGAAATTAGAGGAGACAAGTGAGAGATCTCTAGTTACTCATGGTAGAAACTTTAGAATTTGGTTCATTATAATTTTATAGATATGGTATGTGGAAGTTAGAGTTATAGAATAGTTCTTAAAAAAATGGAATTGGTTAATTTTCCATTTTTTTCTGTAACTTATTTTCTTGGAATTTTCCAATTGTGAAAATTTTAGAGATTTAAGGAGACATGCATAAGTGCCTTAGTTAAAAAATTTAAAACAAGATTTCCAAAATTGAATGTGGCATGTTGTACAAGTTTGTTCTTTGGAAGAGGCCATTTTTTTTTTTGAGAAACAAAAATAGTGAAGGTAGAAGCAACAAGTAGACTTGGTGAAGGTACAAGAAATGTGTAGACCTATTGAAGTAAAAATAAGCTAATAAATTTGGAGAAGGGAGAATCAACAAGAATACTTAGTGAATGAAGAAAAATCAAATATATTTGGTGAAGGGAGAAATAACTAACATACCTAGTGAAGGAGAAAAACAAAAATAAAACCTAGTGAAAGTAGAAGCAGTGAGAAAACCTGGTGAAGTAAGAAGCAACTAAAAACGATAGTGAAGGTAGAAGTAGAAAGAAGATTAAGTGACGCAAGTTGGTCCACCTGAATTTTTCCAGCAGCACAATTGATGTCTCCAATAAGGTGTGTGCCTACAAATCTTGTAGGAGAGGGGATTATTTTATCTTATAGGTTGGTGCCTACAAATTTTGTAGCATATGGGATTTGTGTCTCCTGTAGGTTGGTACCTAAAAATATTGTAGTAGAGAGGATTGGTCTTTTGTAGGTTGATGCCTAAAAATCTTGTAGCAGTGGTGATTGGTATCTCTTGTAGGTTCGTGGCTACAAATCTTACAACATGGGGGATTGGTATCTCCTATAGGTTGGTTCCTACAAAGTTTGTAATAGTAGGTTAGTTCCTATAAATTTTGTATTAGTGGGTTGGTTCCTATAAATATTTTTTATAAAGAAGCTCTTGTTAATATCTTGTGTTCCATATATGACATTGTTTGGTTTTGATTCATGAATGTTTGAATAAGAAATAATTTTTCAATACCGATTCATCCCCATCTCTAGTATAAGTGTGAATCCAACAATTGGTATAATAGAAAGTTCATTTAAGAGCAATTAAACCATTGGAAGAAAGATCGCAAGGGACCATGGCTAGTTGTGAAGGTTCTTTTTGTTGGATTCGCACTTATATGAAGAGGGGGAGGTGAATTAATATGACAATATTTTACTTATTTAAACATTCATGAATCATAACCAAACATCTCACATGTGGAACATAAGATATAAATGAAATATTCTTTATAACAAATATTTGTAGGAACCAACCTACTAATACAAAATTTTGTAGGATCCAACACACTATTACAAACTTCATGGGCACCAATTATAGGACATACCAATCCCCCATGTTACAATATTTTCATGCACCAACATACAGGAGACACAAATCCCCTCTATTGTAATATTTATAGCAATGGCATACATGATACACTAATCCCCCCTATTATAATATTTGTAGGTGTCAACCTATAAGAGACAACAATCCCCTTTGTTCCAATATTTGTAGGCACCAACCTACAAGAGAAACTAATTACCTCTGCTACCATATTTTTAGGAAGCAACTTACAGGAGATAGCAATCCCCTTTGCTTCAAATAATTCTAAGAACCACCCTTCATTCAGTCTACTTTCTGTTGTTTCTTTTACCAAGAACAAGTTTACTTGTTTCTTCTTCCTTCACTAGAAATACATGCAACTTCTACCTTCACTAGATCTCCTTTCTCCTTCTACCTTCACCAGGTCTACTTGTTGCTTTTTCCTTCACCAAATTTTCTTCTCCCAAAACTTTTTGTTTTTGGCCTCTTCCCAAGAACAAAATTATACAACATGCCACATATCCAATTTCGTAAATATGATTCCAACATTTTTACTTAAGGATTTTATAGATGTCTCCTTGTATTTCCAAAATTTTCATAGTCTAAAAAGTCCCAAAATGTAAGTTATAGTAAAAATGGAAAACTAACATGTTTGAAGCAAGTTTCAGGAGCATTGAGGAACCCTAACTTCCATAGGGAATATCTATGAAATTATAGAGAACCAAACTATGATATTTCTACCAGAAGTACCTACATATCACACATCTGTATCAATATTTCACAATTTGAAACATCCAAAAAAAAGTAATAGTGAAGATGCTAAGTTGACTAGTTTGAAGTAGATTTCAAGAGCATTCAAGAAACCTAACATTCTTAGAGTATATATCCTAAATTATAGAAAATAAAAGTATAATATTTATACCACAAGTAATTAGGGATTTCTTCTCCATCTCCTAAATATTCCACTATTTAAAACATATAAAACGGAATTTATAGCGAAAATGCCAAACTAGCCTATTTGAAGCCAATTTCAAAAGCATTTAGGAAGACTAACTTCCTCATAGCATATCTTGAAATTATAGTGATTTTTTTTTTGAAATTTATATCATAGATACCTAGAGATATCATATTTTTCTCCTCAGTATATCATAGCCTGAAACATCTTAGAAATAAAATTATACCAAAATGTGAAGATGACTTGTTTGAAGCAAATTTTGGGAGAATTAAGAAAACCTAAATTCCTTTGAACATATCTCTGAAATTGTAGTGAAACAATGTATGAAATTTATACCATAGGTACCTAGAAATATTTTCTCTATTCATTTAATATTTTATAGTCTAAAACATCTAACAAAGAAAGTTATGGTGAAATTTCCAAGCTGATTTGTTTGAAACATATTTTAGGAGCATTCAAAAAGCATAACTTCCCCATAGGATATCTATGAAAATATAATGAACCAATGCTTGAATTTTTTTCCACATGTACACAAATATCTCTCCTTTCCTTCCTCCGAGTTTCATGGTCCAAAACATCACTAAATATAATTTATAATGAAAAATCCTAGCTAACATGTTTGAAGAAGATTTCAAGAGCATTCAAGAACCCTAACTTCCTTAGAACATGCTTCTAAAATTACAATAAACCAAAGTATAAAACTTCTAATACATATACAAAAATATAATCCCTATATATCCTCTAAGTTTCACTTTCTAAAAAATCCAAGAAGAAAATTATAGCAAAAATTCCAATATGACTTGTTCACTCCATAAATCACATTTTTGCTCCACCTTTAAGAGCCCAATAGTATTCCCTAGATTTTGTTGCAAATATTAGATCTCTTCTTGCTTGGTTTGTTTTCAAATGAAATGATATTTCATTTGTTTATACTATTTATATTTACACTTATGGTTGCTTGTAAAGTTGTCTAGGAAACCTATATTTTTTGGTTGAACTGACCTAACATAATCTTTCATATCTCCTCATTCCTATGGAGTTAGAGGGAGTTCCATATACCATTGAAAATATATTAGAATAATATTTTCAACCATATATTCCATGCTCCCATTTGGATAGATATTCAAATTAAAAATTCCTTCAAGTATAGGGTATCCAAGCTACGAATCAAGAAAAGGTTGGGCATCCTCACAAGATTTTCAACAACCTTCATCTTAAAATCTCAATATTAGGAATATATAGTCTCTCCATTTATTTTACATAAATGAAAAAAATATTTCCTACAATATCCTCCTAAATTTGACATGTAAGGAAACCCAATATTCAACAATCTACCCCTTTTTCATTGATAGCATCCATAAACATTTGTGCATTGCTACTTCAAAATTCTCTTTGATTGAAAACTCCCCTATCTTCAACTTATCCCCTTGTCTACAATCTCTTCCCCTTTGATATGAATGGAAAATGGATACTCCTTCTAATCTTACGCTTTCATTTATTGATGATTGAAGAGGGAAATCACAATAATTTTCTCCTTTAACTTCATCAAGGACATATTTTTTACTTAAGGTATTGGTTGATTTTTTTTCCAGTATTCCTCAACATGCTTTCCTTATTTCACACCCTTTAGAATGAAATATGATATGATATAATATCCTCAACCACACATTTGACTTACACTTATAGGATTGTGTTTTAGACCTCCAACATACTGGAGGACAATTTGAGTTTTATGTCTTTCCATGATCTAGACCAATTGTGCCCTTTCTGACTATGCTTGATGATGTATTATCTCCAAAGATAAGACCATCTCCCTTTTCTTATTTTAGAGTAATAAATTTAATCTTACATCCTATCATGTATTTTGAACATCCACTATCTATAAACCATTTTATTTCTTCACTTTGAGCATATAGAACAAGTCCACAATCCTCTTGTTTTTCTTGCTTCATTTTCCATACCATTTTGCATTTTTCTATATGCCTAATAATTTTTCTTCCTTTCTGTTGTCAATCATTGCAAATTGTGTTTTTAGTCGCCCAAAGTGCAAAAGAGCAGTAAATTTTGTAGTCATCTTCCAAGCTGTATAATCACTCAAAGCTAAATCATCCCCCCTCCATTTCATAGTGCTCGGAACAATATTTCTAATGGTATATGGAACTTCTGAAATGGACCATGGAATCAGAAGATATGGCCTGTTAAAGATGAGGGTTTTGTCACCTTTGAAAGAAGGAAAGAATCGTAGATCGGAGGTCTGGGAACATATCGTGAACCGCAAATTGGCGGATCAGGCAATGATCAGGCTTATTAGCGGGGTGTATTGGAGATTGGCAATTGTAACAACACAAATATATCATAAATCGTAAATCACAAATCAGGGTTCCATGGTAATCGACAATCGAAAATCGTGCTCAGAACATCATGGGTTATCGGTGTCCCAGCGCGTTGACAACTCTAAAATATTGCGATATGTTAGTGTTGAGGCACTCGAAAGGCTGAAAGCGATTTACAAAGGAAATCAACAAAAAACCAAGGGAGAATGAGCCTATACTCTCTCCTCTAGAGGACCACATGGCAAAATACCATTGGTCCCTATAAATCCACAGTGGCACTAATGTCAGCATGACGTGGCAGTACGATAGACACGTGGCATGTAGATTCAACATGTCGAGGGGTCATAAGGGGCCAAAACAGGGTGACACGTGTCACCACTCACAAGGTGACACGTGTTACCACTCACAAGGTGACACATGGAAGAGGATGACGTCACATCGGAGATCGCAAATTGACATTTGCAGGTTGAGGCATGTTATTACATCAAGGTTAAAACCCTGATTCCAATCCACTAAGAAAGGGACTCTGAAAAGGGCTGGCCCATAGTGACATAAGAAGAAGAAAAAACAACCAAGGGCTAAGAACAGAGGGAGATCGACACTCGGTGATCGACAGTTGTGGTGTGCATAAAAAAGGAATTGCCAATTATGAACCTCTGATTAGGGGGCTTCGATAAGGGGGCTGGCCCAGGGTCACATAAAGAGCTAAGGAACCAAGCGGTAAGCACTAAAGGGCTATCGCAATCGGATATCACAAACATGTTGTGGCTCCAATATAGAAACCCCGACTGGAAACCATTGATATAGAGGGGCTCCAATACAGGGGATGGCCTATAGTCACATGAAGAGCCAAAAGAACCAAGGGCTAAGCACGGAAGGTGGTGGGTGATTGATAATCAATGAAACTTGATATCCCCTCACTCCAAGTAGAATCCCTGATTTGAAAATGTTGACTGGGGAGCTCTGATATAAAGGTTAAGCCTCAGGTCACAGTCTGCAATCCTATGATGAAGAAATATTGAAAAGGGATAAACCAAAGGGGGCCAAGGAGCATCAGGACTCGCTATTATGTAACACCTTTAGGAATAAAATTCTCGATTCAGTAATGTTCCGATAGAGTGGTACATAACTTTAAAGGCAAATGGGTTGGCAACTGAGGTATTGAATGAAGGCATGGTGCAGTGGTAAATTAGTATGGGAACTCAAGAAGATTTAATGCCTTAGTATGGAGCTCCACTTAGGCATAAATGTAAAGGACTACTTGGAAAAAATATGGGTTTGCTCTGTGACAAGCAAACACAATTGATCACTACCAACTCCAGAGAGTGGAGAAGTCGGGCAGTTAAGGCGAAAGTAAAAGGAACCAACCGAGTAGAAGGAAAGGCACATCATGGCATAGACATGGCCTAATCAAGGGCCTTCAAGGGAACAACAGAAGGATATTTTCCTCCATCATCATTTAGTTTCCCTTGTTTCTATTTTATTATAATTTCTGTTTATTATTTTTATGTATTTTCAAGAAAGGAATCGAATCCTTTAGAATCATTTTGGGTTGCAAAGCTATCGCAGGCCAAGGCAGCTAGTCAATTAGACAATTGGACCTTTGCTGAGATATTTTGTAAATTTTGATTCAAAGCTTCCCCTTCTCTATATAAATAGGGGGGAACACTTAATATAAAGTTTTGGAATTATGCACCTGCAGTGGTCCAAATTCTGTGGTTCCACTTTGGTTCTATGAAGCTTATTCATGAGGGACTTGAGTGATAGATTTCCAAATGTAAATGGACTGGCAAATGAGACTCGTTTCAAATATTAATGAAACTCTTTGGTGATTCCAATCATGGCAATGTGCAGTATGGTTTCCCCTCTGTAAATCTCATTCGATATATGTTTTTTTATTTCATTGAAATAGTGTGATGAAGTTGCAGGTTTTGCCCTTGTTCATGATTATATAGTTGTTACTAAGTATTGGCAGTACCTATATTAGCTAAAGACCCTTCCCCAATAATATAGTTTTGATAAGTCGGGAAATGGTCCTTATTGCACCCATGGACCTTGTATTTCAAGCACTAGACTTCAACGCGCACCTCAGGCTAGGCTTCCTTTCCTTTCTTCAGGCTCTGCAACTCCAAGTGTAGGCTTTCTAACTGTGAGTGAATATGTTGCACTCCAAGGTTTGTATACTGTATGGGTGAATCTTCCAGCTTCATCGCAATTTCTAGGTCTTTTGCTTGCATTTATAACTTTTATTGTGACAATGATAATCTTAAGTGTGGTAAGAGGGATGCTATATACCAGTCTCGATGCTGGGAATCTGTAATCATAATACTGGCTTGCCTAATCAGGAATTTCAACCTTTAATTGAAATCCCAAGGTGTCTCATCTATCTTTTGTCTAATTTCTTTAAACTCAGTCACTGACTACGCCTCTAACTTAGGATTTCTAAACTCCTTATTCAGAGCTTGTTGGGTTTCTGCCAACGTTGTGGTGGGGTTGTCAGTGCAATAGTTGATGTACCATGTCAATGCTCGATCTTTTAATGTTGTGACTAGTTGTGCTTTCTTGATGTTAGCATCCATAATCTATTGCATTGTCCATACAGCTCCTACAACAAACCAAAATTTTTTGGGGTCTTCACTCTCGATCCCTTTAAAAACCGACATCTTTATCGCATTTTCCATGTTGAACAGTGAAATCGGAGGTGGAGGTGGAGGTGAAGGTGCAGGTGGAGGTGGAGGTGGAGGTGGAGTGGACTGATGAGGTATCATCGTGATATCCTACTTAATTAACTGAACTACGCTTCGCGGTGTAGTCAACACCATCCCTTCATCGTCACTTGAAGGGGGTTTAATGAGAAGACTACACTCTGAGCTTGATCATTTATTTCTTCTAAATAATTTCTACTTCGTGTAGCCCCAAACATCATGATAACTACATAACCCTCTTTTCACATAACAACATTTTAATCCAAGTCTTTAATGATTTCAAATACTTACCTCGCGGTCCCTTAAAGAGCATACATTTTGTTTCACTATAGCTAATATTTCTATCGATTGCAAACTCAATCACAAAACTTCCAAGTGTGCGATCAATGCAATGATCCACAACCCACACAACATTGCCTCTTGATGTTTTTATACGTCACACTATGTTTGTAGTCCACACTATAGGGACGTCAAGCCTCCACATCCCTTGACTATTCGCTAATTTAGACAACCACTCATGTAGTTCGTCAGGGAAGAAACAATAGAATGTTTTGTTCTCGTTTGTGTACAAATATATCTGCAACCACTGCTCCTTGGATAATTTAGGGCTCCTTTTCTCTTGAGCAACAAAAGCATGCACTTGTTGGTCAATCCAATTATCAATCTCTTTGTTTGTAGAAACCATTTATCACACATCTCTTAGATAGATCTCAGTCCCGACAACATAACCATTTGTTGGCTAGGCCTATTGGCCTAATTAACATAGCGAATTTTGGTCCTCTCGATATAAACAAGCGTCTTTGAAATCTTTTATGATTTGAATATTTTGCAATGACAATTTTGTTTTGTTTCGGAACTATATATTTTAATTATTGACCATGAGTTTATTTTAATTATTTGTTTTTAAGATATTCAATTTATTTATATATTTAATAATATTTTTTAATAATGTAAAAATGTAATTTTGATCCCAATATTTAAATAAATCAAATTTATTTTATAAATTTATTTTTATTTAAAAATATTTTATATTTTTAAGATAATATTTTTTAATTCTATTTTTATTATGTAATAGAAAATTTGTAAATATTATATACAATGTTCTAATAAAAAATATACACTAATCTAGTGAAGGCCTGTCTCAAGAAATTAAGTCCTTTGCTAAAGAAAAATATCTACCTATGATTAAATATTATTAAAAAGAATTAAATATGAAGTGCAAAAGGAGATACTTAAGACTTTACTTAACCAAGTATCAAGTGCATAAAGACTTTCGTCGGAATTCTAGGATTGCTTTTTCCTGGTACCCCAGTGTGAGAAAAAAAGTCGCCCGAACGCTCCATCATGGATAACGTATTTGTTATAAAATAACCCAAACACTAACAGACGGATAACGTTAAATTTATCTTCAAAATTGCACACAATGTGACGGAAGTTCTGAAAACTTATCGATTAACGTCATCATGTATGACAATTTTTATTCATTTAATAATTGGCCCGTCTTCATCGCTAGAATTATTTTCAATGGGATTACTTAATTTTAATAATATTTAGTTTTAATTTAAAAGATTAAAAACTCACTCACGGATAATGTTAAATTTCCCTTCAAAATTGCACACAATGTGGCGGAAGTGAATAAAACTTATTGATTAACGTCATCATGTATGACAATTTTTATTCATTTAAGATAATGTCATAATTGCCTGGTCTTCATCACTAGAATTATTTTCAATGGGACTACTGGATTTTAATAATATTTAGTTTTAATTTGAAAGATTAAAAAGTTAGTGAATGGGATTTATAGGAGTAATATTTATTGAAAGTTTGTAGTTTATTTATTTTTTTCACTTAAATAATAATAAAAGTTGGGATATTGTTGTTTTTTATATGAAAGGATTGAATTTCAAATATACATTGCAATTGTATTTTCGAATTTATGTTTTTCAAAATTGTTTCTAATTTTACTCAAAACACATATCTCTTCTCAAGGTTAGATGGCATAAAGATGTCTAGTTTCGGCTATATCATTGGGGGATAAAGTGGGAGATCATCATGGGGAATAAGAATAGTATTAAAAATACTATTACCTCCAAATTTAAGGATAAATTGTGGGATGATAAGGGAGGAAAGGAAACTAAGGTATTACAAGGATGAGATCAACCCCACCCTTATTAACTAGTACTAAGAAGATAATGGATATTGCAAAGATTAGAACTAATTCTCATGAGTTTCATAGTGAAATCGAGCGTTGGACTATCCCCAAAACACCCTGGGATGAAAAAACCTACCACCTTTGCGATACAAAGAGGGTTGAAGATGAAAAACACCCTCTTAGATTGCCCGACTTGTACTCACATCTGTTCTCATTTCCAAAACATTTGCTCTAAGCTTAGTAACGATTTTATAATGCAGAATAAACACTAAAAATTGAAAAATCGAAGACTTTAATGCCCAATAAATCATACCTCCAACCATTGATGCTACTCACACTCCAATATGTTCGGATCGATTAGAACAAGCCAACGTTGTTAAATGAGAGAGCCTTGCATCCACGGATCAACTGTCCGAGTGAACAAATTTTGAAACCTTCTTCAAGCCTTTTGCAGGAGAAATTAACGATGATAATTCTGAGCTAATATCATCAGACAATTCCTCCGGAGAAGAGCCGCGTGTTTGACCTTTTACAAATGCCTCTAAATGTGAATTTCAGAGGTCTAGGAGTCTCCGACATACTGGTGTTGCATTGAGGAGACTCGTGGTGCAAATGTACACGTTAGTGGAACAAAACTAGAAGAAGTGTTCTGGAGATGTAAGGTGGCTAATTCGATGAACTCCGCAGTGGCGCTCAAAGGGAATAACGTTCAAATTTTACTTCTCATCTAAATATCTCCAAAATCTCTCATCCGTGTGGCATTTTCAAGCTCTGCTCACTCTAACTTGATGGTGTAAGATTGAAGGGGATTGCGTTAGTGAGCATGGGGACCAAACAAGAGTATTTATAGCCAAGCTTCCATCAAGCTTATGTTAGCTATGTGTCAAGTGTTCCATAGATCATGGTAGAGAACTGCAAAGGGAGTAATGGATCACTCCAGGAGCTCCCAACAAGAAATTAATTAACTGCAGATGGTTTCCGTAATTGAAGGAATCAATGGCAGACCATTTCCAAACCATTGGTGGCTGAATGGCAATCAGTTTCTAAGTTTCTAAATCGTCAGTGACCATTATGGGAGCCGTAAAGGGAGATAACATTCTCCCACTTGGTCCATACTTCCAATCTTAATGTCTCATCTTTAAACCCATTGATAATCTATATTGAGTAATAGATACATGAGTCATGGTGATAAGTCCTCTGATGACGAGTATTATCTTCCATGTATTACTATGTATTTATTTCTATTAAAATTTATGCGGCAACAATTTCTTAATGAATAAACCCTATGTTTATTCTTGGTCCTACACAACTGAGTTTTATCAAATCAAATTAAGGTGCACATAAATATGAGAAAAAAATCACAATAATTAAGAATTGATGGAACCAAGTCCCATATTCATTACATGATCCTTGAATTTAAACGGCGGCATGCCCTTAGTCAAAGGATTAACGATCATCAACTCAGTGTTGACGTGCTCAATGACCACTTTCTTTTCTTTAACATGTTCCCTTATAGCTAAATACTTAATGTCGATGTGTTTATTTCAACTTCCAATTTTGTTGTTTTAGCCACAAAAACAACTGTTGAATTGTCGCAATACATTCTCAATGGCTTAGAGATAGAATCCATAATTCTAAGCCTAGAAATGAAACTCTTAAGCCATACACCAGGTAAAGTAGCCTCAAAACAGGAGATGAACTCGGCTTCCATAGTGGAAGTAGCAATCAAGGTCTGCTTGGCACTCCTCCATGATACTTGTTTTATACCGTATAATGATTTCTTGAGCTTGCAAACCAATTGCTCACCATCACTAGAGGGGAATCCTTTAGGTTGTTTCATGTAAACTTCCTCCTCTAGATCTCCATTGAGAAATGTCGTTTTCACATCCATTTGTTGCAAATCCAAGTCAAAATGGGCTATTAATGCCATAATAATGTGCAAGTAATCTTTCTTAGATACAAGATAGAAAGTCTCCATGTAATCGATTCCTTCTTTCTGAGTGAATCCCTTACCAACAAGTCTTGCCTTGTATCTTTTAATGTTGCTCAATGAGTCTTTCTTTGTCTTAAAGACCCATTTACATCCAATGGATTTTGCACCTTTAGGCAACTCAACAAGATCCAAAAATTCGTTACTCTTTATAGAATTCATTTCTTCCTTCATGGCATCGTACCGTAATTTTGATTCTTTGCAACTCATGGCTTGTGAAAAGGAGTTAGATCATTTTCGGCTCCAATGTTGTAGTCAGATTCTTGCAAATACACAACATAATCATCAAGAATTGTTGATCTCTTTGGTCTAGTAGATCTTCTTAATGTTGTACCATCATCTTCCTAAGAAGTATGTGGTTCAACTCGTTGTTCAAAAGTTCTTGGCAACTCTTGAACTACATGATCTACTAGAATGTCGTCAACAGCTTGTGGAACTTCAACAACTGGTTCTTCAACACCAGTTTGTACTTGAGGGGTGCTATGAACAATAACCAATCTATCACTTGAGGTGGAAGGTTGAGATTCTGAATGATCCTTCACAGAAATTATGTTCCTAGTTTGATCGCTCCCACTGATCTAGTCATTTTCAAGAAACTTTGCATTTCTTAATTCCACAATCCTAGTGTTGTGAGATGGATAATAAAGTCTGTAACCTTTAGACCTTTCAGCATATCCAATGAGATACCCACTAATGGTCCATAGGTCCAGCTTCTTCTCTTGTGCATTATATATTCTCACTTCAGACAGGCATCCCCAAACGCGCATATATCGCAAACTCAGTTTCCAACCTTTCCATAATTCAAATGGCGTTTTAGGAACAATCTTGGTTGGAACTTGGTTTAATATATACACTGTTGTCTTAAGTTCTTTAGTCCACAAGGATTTAGGAAGATTGGAGTTGCTAAGCATACTCCGCACCATGTCCATTTATGTTCAGTTTCTTCTTTATGCTATACCATTCTGGTCGGGTGAACTAGGCATGGTGTATTGGGAAACAATCCCATGCTCTTGGAGAAATTTTGCGAATGGCGTAGTGCTTGTCCATCTTCTGTGTGTCTACCATAATATTCTCCACCTCTATCTGATCTCACAATCTTAATTTGCTTGTCGCATTGTTTCTCTACTTCAGCGTTAAAGATCTTAAAGGTATCTAATGCTTCGTTCTTTTTATGAAGCATGTAGAGATATATATATATCGTGAGTAATCATCTATAAAAGAGATAAAGTATCTCTGACCATGTGAGTCCATGTTTGGACTACATATATCAGTATGTATGATCTCTAATATGTTTGAACTCTTATTTGCACCTTTCTTTGACTTGTTGGTGTACTTTCCCCTTATGCAGTCCACACAAGTCTTAGAATCAGTAAAATCCAGAGTATTAAGTACCCCTTCATTTACTAATCTTTTAATTCTTTCTATGGAGTTATGACCTAATCTCCGGTGCCATAATTTAGAGGAATCTTCATTAATAACACATCTTTTAGTGCC
Organism: Pinus taeda; assembly: GCA_000404065.3. Taxonomy (NCBI): domain Eukaryota; kingdom Viridiplantae; phylum Streptophyta; class Pinopsida; order Pinales; family Pinaceae; genus Pinus; species Pinus taeda. The sequence goes on along the minus strand of APFE030685035.1, from coordinate 208,237 downwards.
AGTGTGAACATGCATTGAATCATAAGTGACATTGTTTTGTAAATTAATGCAGTAAAGACCATTAGACAAAATACCATTCCCAACACAATCAGATTTATAAAATAAACTGAAGGATGTTTCTGAAAAGTTGAAGGAATATCCAAAATGTACAAGTTTTGAAACTGAAATCAAGTTTCTAGAAAAACTTGGAACATAAAAGGTCTTTTCTAATTCTAAAACAAAGTCACTACTTAAAGTTAAATAGCATGTTCATATAGCTTCCACATGAGAGCCCATCTTGTTTCCTGATAAGATGATTTGCTCAGTTCCCACAGGCTTCCTTAGGTTTTGCAAACCCTGCAAGGAATTCAAAATGTGAATTTTTTATCCAGAATCAATCCACCAAGTGTTAATATTTACATTAACCATATTAGATTCATAACAAACAAACAAGATTGGATTACCTTTGTTCGCAGGTCATTTCTGAAATTTGGTGCATTCCTTCTTCATGTATCCCTTCTTTTTACAGAAGAAACACTTGGAATCCTTCTTGATATCAGCTTGGGGAGGTATTTTACCTTTCCCTTTCTGATTGGTTTGAGATTTGCCCTTTCCACGCATTGCCAACATTGCACTTTCTCCCAGTTCCATCACCAGTCTCCCTTCATCTTGAACACACATGGTCATGAGTTCATTAATTGACCATTTATCCTTACGTGTGTTGTATGAGATTTTGAAAGGTTCGTATTGGTGTGGAAGGGTGTTCAGGATGTAGTGCACCCGGAAGGACTCTGATATTTCAACCTCAAGTTTCTTCAATTGAGCCACAGTGTCCCTCATTTGCATGATGTGCTCGCGTACACCTTTCACACTAGTGAGCCTTAGGGATGAGAACTTCATGATTAGGGTGCTTACTAGTGCCTTGTCTGAAGTGACGAATTGATCATCAATTGCTTTCAGCAAGTCTCGAACCTTTTCATGCTGATCAATGAAACCATGAATACCAACTAAAATTTTAGTCTTAATGAACATCATGCTTAGGCGATTAGATCGTTCCCATCGTTCATAAAGTGTGATGTCTATTGCAGTGCTGGTATTAGTGAGTGCTGGTGGTTCATCTTTCCTAATAGCATAGTCTATGTCCATTCACCCCAAATGAAGGAGAACTCTCTCCTTACAGACCTTATAGTTATATCCCTTAAGTTCAGGGATATCACAATGAATTTCAAAGAAATTTGCAGGTTGTACAACTGCATAAAATTAAAAATCACATGTTTATGTTAAATTTGAGACCTCAATAAAATTTCATGCTTTACCAATGTAAAGCATGCATAAAATTGAATCTAATGACATAAAAATTATCTGTGGACTAAATTTTCAATTCAAGCAGATTCAATTATTCTTTATGATAGAATTTATCAAATTATTCACTTAATTCATAATTCTAAAGAGTATATTATGATTATTAATTTGATATAAATTTATCTTAGATTTGAACTTTATGATAAAACTATTAATTCATAATTCATGTGGGTAAGTTATGATAATTTGATATTTTATCCTAATTAATTATATAAATATAAAAAATTCTTGTGGGATAAAATTTATTATATTTAGTATAATTAATTACAATTAATGTCTAAATATTCTTTATGTGATCCTAATCAATCACAATATATAATATTATTTAATTAGAGATGTTGTGGCTATTCTCTAATCAATTAAAAATTATATGGATCATTAGACATTATTTCTTTCATAAAAAATTAACTTGATATGAGAATAATGATAATTTGCATAACATATGTATTTATGCTTAGTTTACAGTATCACAATTTTGGACATTTACAGTATATATATGGCTCTCTGCGTAGAGCACGGTTATATCCTTCTGCACACAAATTTTGTTGCACTGCTCCCTGCGTGGAGTTTTTGATTATCAGTAAATTTTGTCTAACTAGTCCTATGGACTATGAACTCGATAGGCCTTGATGCCTATGTATGAATGCTTCGGCATATACAAAATGTAATTTCTTAATCTCTAATATAAATTACGACTTTTTCCCAAGGGAAAAAAAAAAAAAATAAATAAAAAATAAAAAAAAATAAAATAAAAAATAAAAAAAATAAAAAAATAAAATTGATAATTTGCATAAATAAAACTATAGTATTCATGCATATCATTTAACGATGGGTCTCGTATACTCATCCAAAATAGCATGTTTTAATTAGAGCAGAAATAATCAATTCATACAAATTAAATATGAGCATAGTTAATAAATTTGCACAACAATTATCCAAATTGCATATAATTAAACCAAATAATATTATAAGCATAAAATTGAGCAAAATTTAGACACATTTCCAAATAAATGTCTTAATTTAGAAAATTTTCAAAATATGACATTTAGCCAAAAAGAGCATGTCTATAAACACCAAGGCAAAGATAAAAATGGCTCTAATACCAAACGTAAGCTTAATAACAAACTTATAATGTGGAATAAACACTAAAAACTGAAAAATCGAAGACTTTAATGCCCAAAATCATACCTCCGGCCATTGATGCTACTCACACTCTGATATATTTAGACCGATTAAAACAAGAAAACGTTGCTAAATGAGAGAGCCTTGCATCCACAGATCGACTGTCCGAGTGAACAAATTTTGAAACCTTCTTCAAGCCTTTTGCAGGAGAAATTAACAATGATAATTCTAAGCTAATATCATTAGACAATTCCTCTGCAGAAGAGTCGTGTGTCTGACCTTTTACATATGCCTCTAAATGCGAATTTCGGAGGTCTAGAAGTCTCCGAAGTACTGGTGTTGCATTAAGGAGACTCGTGGTGTAAATATACACGTTAGCGGAACAAAACTGGAAGAAGTATTCTGGAGATGTTAGGGGGCTGATTTGATGAACTCCACAGCGGTGCTCAAAGGGAATAACGTTCAAAATTTTACTTCTCATCTTAATATCTCCAAAATCTCTCATCTGTGTGGCACTTCCAAGCTCTGCTCACTCTAACTTGATCGTGTAAGACTGAAGGGGATTGAGTTAGTGAGCTTGGGGACCAAACAGAAGTATTTATAGCCAAGTTTCCATCAAGCTTCTATTGGCTATGTGTCAAGTGCTCCACAGATCATGGTAGAGAAGCAGAGGGAGTAATGGACCACTCCAGGAGCTCCCAACAAGAAATTAATTAACTACATATGGTTTCTGTAATTGAAGGAATCGGTGGCAAACCGTTTCTAAACCATCGACGACTGAACGATAGTCAGTTTCTAAGTTTCTAAATCGTCGACAACCGTTATGGGAGTCGTAAAGGGAGCTAACATTTGCCACTCATCTAACCTTCCTCACTTGTTAAGTCAACAAAACTATAGTAATCTTGGAGCATTTCTTTCCCTCCTTTTTAATCATAGAAATGAAATTTTAAAGATTAATGTGTGATAGACCCCATTGCTTATCGTCGTAATCGTTATCGTCATTTCTCAATCATTAGATAACAAGAATTAAAATAGGTGGCACGAGAAAGAAAAACAAACTGTAATTAAATCATTGGAATTGCCCTCTTAAATTAAGGAACCACTACCTTATATATTAAATTAAAAACAAACACCTATATATTAAATTAAAAATGAACACGTAATTTAAAATTAAAAAACTTAAAAATTCCTTTAGTAATAAAGAATAGATAAATAAAATGAAATACTATTGGTCATTACAAATTAACTTTGTACCTCTTAGATAGCCTAGGTAACCTCCATCAATTATAAACGCTTGTTATATGGTAAATTAAAAACAAACACGTAAGTTTAAATTAAAAATTTAAAAATGCTTTAACACAAAAACATAGATACATAAAATGAAATTATAACATAGATACATAAAATGAAATTATAACCTAGATACATAAAATGAAATACTGTTTGTCCATTACAAATTAACTTTGTACCCCCAAATCAATTATTTTTATAAATTAACTTGCTACGCAAAGCCTATCTTTACGATTTTAATTACAAATTACAAACTAGTCCATTGGACATTAAACTTTTAAATATAATCGAATCTCTTATAGTTTTCCAAATTACAGAAATAGCGAGTGTTCAACGCCACGTAGATTCGATGATGATTCTTGCCTTTCCACAGTAGTGAGTGGTGGCAAGAGCGCAGTCATTTATTTGCACAAATTTTCTAATTTTAAAGTGGGCTGTTGAGAAAACCGGTGGCCTGTCATTCTCCTCGTAGTTAGCTCCCCGGTATGTCGAAGGGGTAATTTTGAAGGCCACAAATGCCAAAAAACATGAGGTTCGGGCCACTGGATTTCTCGAAGTCTGTTTGAGGTCCCCCTTGCCTGCTGTAGCAAATAGCGAACGGCGGTTGTTGTACTGCTTTATTTCGTACTGTTGTACTGCTTTTTTTCATAAACCCTGATAAGTAAGTAACGAATTTCCAGCACCCTACATCTCCTTGGTTAAAGGCCAGTGAGATTATCTTTATTCACAGGTTCCGAGATCGATCCTCATCCGCCGCTGGCGATGGATAAGTCCAAGGAAACCGCAATGAAGCGCCCTCTGGAATCAAGGAGGCGGAGGTGGAGGCTGATTACCTCAATCCCATTCCGAAGCGGTCTTGCACGACCAGAGACGGCGACAGCTTCGAAGAATTCTTCGCTTTGCTGCGACGGATCGAGGAATCACACAGGTATTGCTCCAGGACACGGAACGACCTCAACCGCCAAGAGTCCAAGGCGTCCTGGCGCCCGTCCTTCGTGTGGGAGGATTTCTCAAGTCGCGGGAATGGAACGCGCGACGTCAAGTCCCGCTTGTCCGCCATGGAGGCCAGCGATAGGCGCGTCGAGGAGAAAAAAGTCGTTCGCCAGGCGAGTAACAATCCGGAATCGGGGACCAATCCGAATCCGTGCCTGGAAGGCCTGGATCTCAACAGTTTACCGGCAGGGGTGCCCCAGTTCCAGTAGGTGTGAGGTTTTTGGAGCTAAAGTAACAAGGCCGAACTGTTACCAATATGGCGAAATGTCCTAAACGTCCACATGCAGATTTAGCTTAAGTATGTATATAATCTCTGATGTTATTTTACCTCTAAAACATATCAGAAACCATATGTTTTGCATCTAAATTATATCATTGACTATAATTATCGTTTATAAATGCCCTCACATTTTTGGAATGAAAGTGCTGATTTATTGCCTTGAATTCTGCGTTATGTATTTGGATAGGGAGTTGTCTATAATGAGACTTTTTGGAGATTCCGGTGACAGAAATGAGGTTAAATCTTGATTTTTAAGCAGTTAAAATGGTTTTTTAACTTCATATTTGGATTCAGCGCCCTGAAAAACCCCTGGGAGCCGTTGATTGTGCAAAAACTAGCTATTAAACTTGGGATTCCAATGAATTGCTGCCAGATTTTGACCGGAAAAATCCGCCGAAAAAGCTTTCAAAAAGTCGCGTTATAGACTACTGGTTTGGATAGCAGCTTCCATGTCCCTAATCGAGGAAAATTTTTTGTCTCTAATCGAGGAAATTTTTTTGGAGAAATATTTGGCATTCCCCACAATGTGTGTTGTGATTGTATAAATGTAACAATATATTTAATCGGTATGAAATAAAGTTATTTATCATTATTTACAGTAATTGCATTAATGTAAATAGATTTGTTTGTGTCAATTGTAAATTTCAGTTTCTTGGATATCTAAAACTGATCTGCAACAGACATAAATTTATATAATATAAACCACTTAAGCTTTCAACGAAAAATATTATAATAAAGATAATTAATTTGCATTTACAGGAGTATTAACGTTAAGCGAGGGAATTCACCAAATAATTTTAATTTTTATAATGTAAAACTGAAAATCCTGGAAGCCAATCTACCACAAACAAGATTTGCAACATCAAAATGTCAAACGACTGTTCAAATTCCGAATCAGGTATGAGCATTACGACCGTTTCGATTTAGTTTGCATTTAATAGTTCTGACATTAGAACTTATATAATTTTTTTCGATAAATCTAGAAATTCCTGCGTTTGTTTCGGAATGTTTTGCTAAGACCATAAAGAAGTACAAAAGTTATATGGTTTGTTAGTGGAATATGCTGTTTAAGTCGTCATAGGTACGATTCCAAGCCGAGTCGTACCTATTTGGCGAAGTCCTATCAATTGAGTAGGTAGTCGACTTTCTCGATGCCAAGCCCAATCGAGCCTCGTATGTGAGGGTTATTAATTCAGTTGTCGGTAGACTTCTCATTACCCTGAAATCAAATCGAGATATTTTTAATATTAAATAGAAAAATGATTGGTTAACCATTAAATGTTAACATTATGCAAATTTGTTTAGAAATTTATAGACTTTTAGAGCTTATATAACGATGTAAGAATAGAATTAAAAAATGGGTTGTTAACATTATGCAAACTTGTCGTTTATAGACTTTTAGTTCTTATATAATGTTGTAAGAATCAAATTAAAAAATAAAATATTTAGTTTTAGGAAAACGTGTCTATTGTGCAATGATAAGTATTTCAACAGTGACAATTTTTTTTTTAAATATAAAGTAGTTTAGGTAAATTTAATTATTTTAAGAAAAATCTTATAAATATAAACAAAATTAAGTATTTATTTAACTTCACCCAAGTCAATCGAATTTCTTATTATTTAATTTCACCCAAATCAATCAAATTTCTAATTATTTTGAATTCCTACATACCACACTTTTGTCTTTTTATTTTGAATTAGTGCAACATTTTTTTCTTATTATTTTGAATTCCTACATACAACACTTTTGTCCCTTTATTTTGAATTAGTGCAACATTTTTGTTTCGTTATCTTTTTGGAGGCTTGATAACAAAATTACTACATGCCCTCAAGTTTAGAGTTTTCTATCATATGACATGTTATTTATATAACACTTGTCCATGATCATTTCAAACTAGTCTTGTATTTGTTGCACAACGTAGGTGTTGTACTCATGTTGTCTCTTAATAAAGCACCTAGGTTTCAATGTTTATAAGACCCTGGTGCTTTATAAAAATAATGATCGTGCTATGTGCTTTTTAATAGACATTGTGCCTGTATATTATAGAAGTGCACAGCAAGTATCAATCGACAAAATCAAGGAACTCTACTGAGTTTTAATAATGCTAAACCATGCCTGGATTTAGTAACAACCATCCTTCATTGATTATAAATGATGGCCATGCACCCAAACAAATTGATTAGAAACAATAATTTTCATCGTTTCTTCATATCGCTTTGAAATTGGATCCTTCTTATGCCATAAGGATTTACTAGATCCCTATTAGTTTTCAAAAGTGTGATCGTCAATTTCCCGAAATGTGATCACTGGTTTTTAGAAGTGTGATCATCAATTTTCAAAAAAGCGATTATGAGTTTCCAGTGGTGTCATTATCTGTCTCCAGTAGTGTAACATGATGTATTTACTCAAACATTATGTATTTTGTCTAAATGTTGTCACCTAGGTTGTCCCCCATCTCCATATAGGCCAAATTCTAGGAAATAGTGTGGTGTCATTATTTGTCTCCAATAGTGTAACATGATGTATTTACTCAAACATTATGTATTTTATTAGTGTTGTCACCTAGGTTGTCCCCCATCTCCATATAGGCCAAATTCTAGGAAACAGTGTGGACGACCCCACCTTCCTACACTCCTTTGGGCTTTCAAGCTACTTTTTAGGTAATAAGGGGTGAACCCTCACTATCTCTTAAAGCAAGACAACTAGAAGTGAAATTTCAATGTTTTAGATATTCTTCATCTTCAAGCAATTGAACCTTCTTGTAACACCCTCCTCCCACATCTACCCTAGCAATTGGCTAGCCAGGGAAAACATGCGACGAGAGACCACTATGATATGATTCAACTTCCTAAGTCACATTAAGGAAGTGGAACTGATGGAAACACACCATAAAGACATCCAACATCATCAACAAAACCCTCAAAGAACAAGTTAGCCACTCAGTTGGGCCATAGTCGCTCTCATGCTATGGGCAAGGGAGCGACCAACAACCTAAAGTTGCTCTCATAGGCCTACCTACCACCGACTGCGGATCAAAATTGTCAGTGTTGTGCGAGCAACCCCGGGATTTAAGCCACCCTTTTAGGCTTAGAGCCCACGACATTGCCCAGAACTGATCCATCTCTTCAAATCAGTAAAGTAAGAGGGAAATGAAAGTACTAAAGAAAACATTTCTTCAAGACCTTGACTGGATCCCTACTAGCCATGACAGGCATTCCATTAAACATATCATTGACATGTAATCTTCAGGTGCAAATAACAGAGTTAAGTGTAGGGATCTCATACTTATTTGAGAATCGCTATCAACCATTTTCCCCTCACGCCATTTTCTGCATTATCATCTATTAGGTCATAGACACATTATCCATTCACATACAAGTAAAAATAAAATGTGCATATAACCAGCATAATAGGAACAAAAATACAATAAATGCATCGGCCATTAGATCCATAAATACATTGATACCTTTACACATGAGAATCAAGGGAATGGATATCTCATTAATCAATGCATTGAACCAACCGGAGATGGGACTATCACATTCCACCCGAAGGTAGAATGGTTGAGCCAAATATCTCTTCAACCATTCGCCCCTGTGCCATATTCCAAGCATGAATGTGGGATCTCATAAAACGCATCAATAAAAACTCATCCAGGGCTTCTATAGGCCATCCATCTCAACCCATCAAATAGTGATTCCACCTCACGGTCGAAGATCACCAAAACCTTCATCGAATTGGTCTTCATCCAAGCCTTCCACAGCTTCCAGGGTGTTTTTCCAACCAGGGCTTCCGAAACTAGTAACTCAACCCACATCTTATACAAGGCTTCTAGAGCGTTTGTCCAACCAAGGCTTCCAGGACTATTAACTCAACCCAGTAATGGCTTTGAAAGCGTTGGTCCAACCAGGGCTTCGAAAGCGTTGGTCCTACCAGGGCTTCTAGGACTAGTAACTCAACCCAAGTTGTTATAGGGCTTCCATAACATTTGTTCAACCATGGCTTCCAGGATTAATAACTCAATCCAAGCTAAGGAAACATGAGAACCAACCAAAAACAAGCAATGAAAGTAAACCCATGATCACCATGGCTATCCAAGAAATGGCAAGGCTAGGCAATCCACTATCGATTTGGACAATCCTCCATGCTAATGACATATCACAACCAAGAAACCACATGGGTATGCCATGCATGCCAAAACTAGTGAAGAAATCATACATGCAACTCGGTACCTACAAGCAAATTTGATGTAGTTGCTTATGCCTTTTTGTGCTTTCTTGCTCTTTCCTTTCCTTCTTGCTCTAAGAATCCAAGTATGCCACACCCTCCAAGAGTGATCCAAGAAATCTCCAAGTATCCAAGAGTATGAGGGAGAGAGAATAATGAGAGAGCTCCAACACTAAACTGACAAAAAGTTACCAATTGATCCTCAGAAGCCTTTTTATGAATGAGGCCTCTATTTTCTTAATTTTCCATTATTTTCCTTCATCTTTCTCCTCACATGCAACCTGTGACCTTTCACCTCCCTTTTTCTCCTAATTTCCATTATTTTCAAAAATAAATGTGAAAAATTGCTTTTTTCCTTTTAGTGCCTTAGTCATTTCCTTTTCCAATTTCCTTAGCCATAAACAACCAAATGAACACCCACTAGGATGTATTGCCCAACATTTAGCTTGGAATAAGTGTCCCATTCATTTGTGGTTATTTTTTAAACTTTATTACATGGAATTTTTACGAGGGATGTTACAAAACCCTCCCCCTTAGGGGACACCATTCTCGGTGTCCAATCACACATATGCCTCAACAACCTACTGAAAGAAGACATATTGCCCATGGAGCTTTATAACACAACTTGATGCAATATTTACAATGAAATATCTGCTCAAGACAAAACATCATGACAACATGACAACATACCACATATTGGAGCTTTATAACACATGTCATTACAATATTTACAATGATTGTCCTGCTGAGTGCCAACTCATATAACATCACAACATCATGATAACATAACAACATACCTCATAGTGAAGCTTTATAATATAGCTCATTACGATATTTACATCCATACATGGGTGTACATATAGCAACATCATCAATAATATATATACCAAAACATATATCAAACATATACTAACATCGTATCTAGGCATATATCAAAACATCATATAGCATATATCAACTATCATTAAGCATATACTAAACAAACATAAGAAAATACTAAACCATCATAAAGGATATAACAAGGCATCATAACCAAATACTAAACCACCATAAGAAATCACCAAACCACCTTAAGAAATCGCCAAACCACCATATCAAGGCTTTTTTGCCTCAACGAGCAAACAAGGAAGGATAAATGGCTCGCATCTGATTTGACATCTCCCATGTAACTTCATTAGGACCAAAATGCTTCCATCACACTTTAACTTGCTCTATTTCTCGGTTCCGGAGCATGAGTACCTCTTTCTGCAATATACACTTAGGCTTCCACTGGAATTCTCCATTTGGTTCCACCTGCGATACAAACCAATCAATCACATGATCAACATCCTCAACATATGTCTTAAGCAAAGATACATGGAAAACATCATGGAATTTCATTGTGGGAGGCAGTGTAAGTCGATAGGCTACTGGCCCAATCTGCTCAATAATTCTAAAGGGTCCACAAAACCATGGTGCCAACATGGCATATGAGCCAATCCACAAGGAGCTCTTTTTGAGTTTGATGTGCAAGTACACTTTTTCCCCAACCTGGAACTCCTTGAACAACATATTCCTCTCTGCATAACTATTTTACATATCCTATGCTGCCTTGAGATTCTTCTTGATCACTTGCATCTCCTGTTCCATGTCGCCAACATATATGGTCCAATCAATACTCTGCTAACTGGATCACTCTAACTAGTGGGAGTGTTACAACTCCGGCCATACAATGTGTTAGTGTCAGTCTTTGAAGCCTTCCATCAGTGATCAAATATGCTCTTACAAAGTGGTCTCAGGGTGTCAAGGTCAAATTTTGTCATTTTAGTGAGTCTTCAAGTAAAATTTAGTCACTAGGTATTAGGTTTAGGGTTGTTTTCACTCCTTCCAAAGTTTTCCAAGTGTCTCACCATTCGTCTGAGTGTACCATCATTAAAAGGTTTTCATCATTAGTTCGTGTTCCAATGAGTCATTTTACACCTTGTTCATGCTTCAGTTGTACTTGGATAAGCCTCATTTCCCTCTCCTAGGGTTTTGAAGGTAATTTTTCTTGGATGGTCAAATCATCAACAGGACTTGTATCCTAATGCTCATACACCTTCCCCTATCCTTAATATACCTTCTTAAATTCTTCCCATCACTCATATCCCTCAAATTCATCATTTTCCCACAAATCCTAGTTTATTGCTACAATTTGGCAATTTTCTAGGCTAGGCCTGTGTTTTGCCCTTTTGGACCCCTTCCCCTCACTCAATCTTTGAAATTCCACTTTCCCCTGATTCCTAACATCCCTCCCTACTTTCCAAAATTTTCTCAATAATTTAGAAGCCCCTCATCCCCTTCATTTCCCTTCATTTCTACAAATCCCCTGTTCCACATATCGGGATAGGTTTTCTTCAAACTATGTTTCTAAGTAAGAAAATATGAATTTGACAAAAGTGAGAGAAATTTTTGTCCATCCTTGACCCAAAAAGAAAAATGTCTTTCATTTTTTACACAGGTTTCATGTTTTGGGAGAAATGTCAAAAACATCATTGGCCTTAGGAGGATTGATGCACTTCTGGAGTGACCTTAGGAAAATCAAGATTTTTCCTAGCTTGGTTGGTCAAATGACTTGCTTGATGAGTGAAATGATAACTAGTCATCCAATGAGCTATTATGAGCTCAATTTGGAGCTAAGGAAGACCTTCAAAAGTTGACTACAACAACACTTTGCATTTAGGTAGCCTCATTTTTCATATTTTGACCACTCTTGGGAGATTTGACTTTTGACAGGGCAAATGAACTCTAAATTGAAAAATTTAGGATGTTTTGGAAAGTAGACTCAATAAGATTTCCAAAACGCTATCCTGCACCTAATTTGGACACTGTGAAGGCCTCCAAAATCGGTCTGCAAAAGGGAACTACGCATCAAATCAGTGGCGTCGCACATCAAATTTTGCAACACAAGAAATTTCAGTTGATGCGCAGCGCTATCGGTGATGTGCATTGAATTGGCTCACTCTTTTGCCAAATGGCTTGTAATTTTGGATGTAGCATGAAAAAACAACCAAACCCAGAAAATTTCATCAAATTTGGAGGAGATCTTGGCCACAAGAAGGACAAAAAACATCCAAAAAGTGCCATCTCTGCCACTTTTTGGACACACAGGAACCAGTCTTGGGAGAATCCACTTTTGAGGGGGGAAATGACCTCCAAATCAGAAAATTCAAAGTGTTCTAGAAAATAGACAGGCATGGCTTTCCAACAAGCTATCTTGGGCCTGATTGGGATGAGTGGAAGGCCTTCAAAAGTAGCCTTAAAGTGGTGTTGCGCATCAGGCTCATGGCGTTGTGCATCAGGCAAATTTTTGCTAATTTTGCCTAAAACTCAGAATTTCGCCCAGTTTCTTCAGTGATTGACTTTTCTTCCTTTCTTGGTAAATGTATGCATGGTAAATGATGTGTTTGATGTAAATATGGTTGAAAATCACTTCATATGGTAGATACATCAAGTTCCAAGTGGTTTTGAGCTGTAATGAATTGGTTTCCTAAGTTTTAGAGGCAAGTTGTTCCACTGCCTACTCTTGTGATCCTAGTTTAGATATGGTTAAAAGCACCCCTATTCTCATGGATTCAACCCTGATAGGTAGCATGAGTGGTTTCCTTGCCTATATTATGTAATTTCTTAATCATTTGTAAAGGTTGGACTTTGGTAGAAGTGTTGGACTCACTGAACATTTTGTATCAGCAGTTTGGCAAGGAATAAAACTAAGTTTCACAACTATTTTTGTGGGATTCTTGTGACAGTGAGTTTATGCATTGTTTCTTCTTTGTAATGAGTTTTCTTTGATGTTTTATTTGTATCCACGTCTCTCTCTTTCTTCTAAACAAAATGATTCAAGGTGAATAGATAAAATACACTCATTTACAGTGCTTTGTTTTGGGAATGCATTTGGTTTTCAATGTTTTTAACTGTTTGAAGAGGATTCATAGTTTATTTATGCCCTCCTCAACTCCTCATCTATCTAAACTACCATCTTAATCCGTTGCTAGTACATAAATGCTTGTCTACCTCACCCCACAGAACATGACTATATCCCTGAGTTGATTTCCCAGACCCAATTTGCCTTCTCCAATTGATCCAGCAACCAAAACCTAAAATCAAACCAGAAACCCTAATATACTATACCTAACCTAAAATCAACATTCATTTCAGTCATCTCAAGCCTTAGTTGCCAATATTCTAATTGAGATTGATAAGGAGAGAGCCCTCTCCCGACCTGGTAGGGCTAGCTACCAGGTTAAGCGTGGTTTGATGTTACCTTAGACCTGCCTTCCTTCAACCTGAGGTAGATCCAGGCTCTAACACAATGCCTCAAAAGGACTCATCCTCGGTGACTCTTGATAACTATTATTTTATGCAAATTTGACCAAAGGGAGATACTCTTCCCAATTCCTCTATTGATGCATCACATACATCTTCAACATATCCTCTAATATCTCGTTGACCCTATCTTGTCTGTCCATCTATCTATGGATGATAAGTTGTGCTGAAGGCCAAATCTGTGCCCAAACCTACAAATAACGCCTTCCAAAACATGGAAGTGAACTTTGCATCCTTGTATGAAACAATATTTTTTGGAACACCATGTAGACGTCTCAAATGAATACTTGTGCCACATCACTAGCTGAGAATGTAGACTTTATCGAAACAAAGTGTGTAACCATTGTTAACCTGTCCACAATGACCATGATGGAATCATATTGCTTCACTATCTTTAGAAACCCTATGTTGAAATCCATGGAAATGGCCTCCTATTTCAACTCGGAAATAACGATTGGTTGTAGCAATCCACCTGGATGTTTGTAGTTTGCCTTCATCATTGCGTTGCTAACTTTTCCTATGACTATATCATTTTTTCATTATCTACCTTACAACTCCCTATCTCATCCTTTAGGATTCTCAATGTCACTACCAAGTCAGAAGAGTTCCAACACCATATTGCTCTTCGGATTCGTAGGGAGAATCTTTATAGTCAACCATCTTGATAGCCCTTTGATATTTCTTCCCGCAAGGCATAATATGTCAAATAAACCGAATTGCAAATAATCAACGTACCTTAGTATAGCTTGGGGAGGATACCTTGTCTACAAGATCACCAAATCAGCGTGATACATGTATAACATAATCATAACAACATATAGACATACACCAATAAATGTATCAACACATAAACATCGCTCTAACTAGGATCCAATCATCAATGCAAGGCCATATCAATAATGCATGCTATGACCTCATGCATGACAAAAACCATTACTCCATTTTACCCCTTGCCACATGCAACCAACAATATGCATAAGAAATTCCAAATCAACTACACCTATGCATAAACGCATGTGGTCGAACATAAGTGATAAAATCGTGTAATAAACTTAAAAGTCTGATACATGTAGTCCAAATATTGCAGAATGTAACCAAAGATAAAAGGATGTAAGTAAGCACCATAAAATCAACATGTAAGTGACATACAATCCATACATAGTTAGTCACATACTTATTTCAAATACATTTCATGAAATCAATAAAAAATTCTCCATGATAACCATGCTACAACAAGCAAATGTAATAAGTATATAAGTGTAAGAGACAAACATGCAATTAACATGCATGCATGGCCAACACATAGCCCATCTAGTCTGAGGGATTAACCATGCTCTGATACCACTCTTTAACACCCTCCTCCCACATCCACAGATTGACTGTTCGAGTGAACAAATTTTGAAACCTTCTTCAAGCCTTTTGCAGGAGAAATTAACGATGATAATTCTGAGCTAATATCATCAGACAATTCCTCTGCAGAAGAGCCGCGTGTTTGACCTTTTACAAATGCCTCTAAATGCAAATTTCGGAGGTCTAGGAGTCTTCGAAGTACTGGTGTTGCATTGAGGAGACTCGTGGTGCAAATGTACACGTTAGCGGAACAAAACTAGAAGAAGTGTTCTGGAGATGTAAGGTGGTTGATTCGATGAACTCCGCAGCGACGCTCAAACGGAATAACGTTCAAATTTTACTTCTCATATGAATATCTCCAAAATCTCTCATCCGTGTGGCATTTCCAAGCTCTGCTCACTCTAACTTGATGGTGTAAGACTGAAGGGGATTGCGTTAGTGAGCTTGGGGACCAAACAAAAGTATTTATAGCCAAGCTTCCATCAAGCTTCTGTTGGCTGTGTCAAGTGTTCCTCAGATCATGGTAGAGAACTGCAGAGGGAGTAATGGATCACTCCAGGAGCTCCCAGCAAGAAATTAATTAACTGCAGATGGTTTCCGTAATTGAAGGAATCAGTGGCAAACCATTGGCGGCTGAATGGAAATCGGTTTCTAAGTTTCTAAATCGTCAGCGGCCGTTATGGGAGCTGTAAAGGGAGCTAACATTCTCCCACTTGGTCCATACTTCCAATCTTAATGTCTCATCTTAAAACCCATTGATAATCTATATTGAGTAATAGATACATGAATCATGGCGATAAGTCCTCTGATGACGAGTATTATCTTCCATGTATTACTATGTATTTATTTCTATTAAAATTTATGTGGAAAAAATTTATTAATGAATAAACCCTATGTTTATTCTTAGTCCTACACAAATGAATTTTATCAAATCAAATTAAGGCGCACATAAATATGAGAAAAAAATCACAATAATTAAGAATTAATGGAACCAAGTCCCGTATTCATTACATGATCCTTGATTTTTTTTCAGTGGCATGCCCTTAGTCAAAGGATTAGCGATCATCAACTCAGTGTTGACGTGCTCAATGACCACTTTCTTTTCTTTAACACGTTCCCTTATAGCTAAATACTTAATGTTGATGTGTTTATTTCAACTTCCAATTTTGTTGTTTTAGCCACAAAAACAGTTGTTGGATTGTCGCAATACATTCTCAATGGCTTAGAGATAGAATCCATAATTCTAAGCCCAGAAATGAAACTCTTAAGCCATACACCAGGTAAAGTAGCCTCAAAACAGGAGACGAACTCGGCTTCCATAGTGGAAGTAGCAATCAAGGTCTGCTTGGCACTCCTCCATGATACAACTCCACCGGCCATCATAAAAATGTATCCTGATGTTGATTTGCGTGAATCAACACATCCAACAAAGTCAGAATTTGAGTAGCCAATTACTTCCAAATTGTACATCTGTCTATACATAAGCATGTAGTTTTTGGTTCCTTGAATGTACCTCATTACTTTCTTTGCAGCGCTCCAGTGGTCTAAACCTGGATCACTCTGATATCGTCCCAACATTCCCACAACAAATGCAATGTTAGGTCTTGTGCAGACCTAAGCATACATTAGGCTTCCGATAGCATAAGCATATGGAATGTTTTTCATTTGTTCCCTTTCAAAGTCGTTCTTTGGGCTTTGGTTCAAATTGAACCTATCACCCTTCACAATGGGAGCGACACTTGGTGAACAATCCTTCATCCAAAATCTCTCTAAATTTTTATTAATATAGGTTTCCTAAGACAGACCCAAGATGCCTTGAAATCTGTCTCTATGGATCTTAATGCCAATGACATAAGATGCCTCACCCATCTCCTTCATATCGAATTTTTTAGAGAGGAATTGTTTCACTTCATGCATCAAACCCTTACCATTGGTTGCTAGCAAAACATCATCCACATATAAAACAAGAAAAAGAATTTTACTCCCACTAACTTTTAGGTATATACATTGATCCATAATGTTTTCTACAAAACCGAATGAAGAAATTACATTATGGAATTTCAAATACCATTGGCGGGATGCTTGTTTTAAACTGTATAATGATTTTTTGAGCTTGCAAACCAATTGCTCACCATCACTAGAGGGGAATCCTTTAGGTCGTTTCATGTAAACCTCCTCCTCTAGATCTCCATTGAGAAATGTCGTTTTCACATCCATTTGTTGCAAATCCAAGTCAAAATGGGCTACTAATGCCATAATAACGCGCAAGGAATCTTTCTTAGATACAGGAGAGAAAGTCTCCATGTAATCGATTCCTTCTTTCTGAGTGAATCCCTTAGCAACAAGTCTTGCCTTGTATCTTTCAATGTTGCCCAATCAGTCTTTCTTTGTCTTAAAGACCCATTTACATCCAATGGCTTTTGCACCTTTAGACAACTCAACAAGATCCCAAAATTTGTTACTCTTTGTAGAATTCATCTCTTCCTTCATGGCATCGTATCATAATTCTGATTCTTTGCAACTCATGACTTGTGAAAAGGACTCGGATCATTTTCGGCTCCAATGTTGTAGTCAGATTCTTGCAGATACACAATCATAGAAATGAAATTTTAGAGATTAATGTCTGATAGACCGCATTGCTCATCGTCATAATCATCGTCATCATTTCTCAATCATTGGATAACAAGAATTAGAATGGGTGGCACAAGAAAGAAGAACAAACTGTAGTTAAATAATTGGAATTGCCCTCTTGAATCAAGTAACCACTACCTTATATATTAAATTAAAAACAAACACCTATATATTAAATTAAAAGTGAACACGTAATTTAAAATTAAAAAACATTAAAAAAACAAAAAAAATCCTTTAGTAATAAAAAATAGATACATAAAATGAAATACTATTGGTCATTACAAATTAACTTTGTACCTCTTAAATAACCTAGGTAACCTCCATCAACTATAAACGCTTCTTATATAGTAAATTAAAAACGAGCACGTAATTTTAAATTAAAAATTTTAAAATGCTTTAACACAAAAACATAGATACATAAAATGAAATACTATTGTCCATTACAAATTAACTTTGTACCCCCAAATCAATTATTTTTATAAATTAACTTAGTACGCAAAGTCTATCTTTACGATTTTAATTACAAATTACAAACTAGTCCATTGGACATTAAACTTTTAAATATAATCGAATCTCTTATAGTTTTCCAAATTACAGAAATAGCGATTGTTCAAACGCCACGTAGCTTCGATGAGGATTCTTGCCTTTCGACGGTAGTGAGTGGTCGCTAGAGCGCAGTCATTTATTTGCAAGTGGGCCGTTGAGAAAACCGGTGGCCTGTCATTCTCGTCGTAGTTAGCTCCCCGGTATGTCGAAGGGGTAATTTTGAAGGCCACAAATGCCAAAAAACATTAGGTTCGGGCCACTGGATTTCTCGAAGGACGGGAGATGCTTAGTCTGTTTGAGGTCCCCCTTGCCTGCTGTAGCAAGTAGCGAACGCCGGTTTTTGTACTGCTTTATTTCTCACCACAAGTGGGACGTTCCTCTTTCATTTCATAAACCCTGATAAGGAAGGAACGAATTTCCAGCACCCTACATCTCCTTGGTTAAAGGCGAGTGAGATTATCTTTATTCACAGGTTCCAAGATCGATCCTCATCCGCCGCTTGCAATGGATGAGTCCAAGGAAACCGCAACGAAACGCCCTCTGGAATCATCATTACCTTGGATTACGAATAGAAAGGAGGCGGAGGCGGAGGCGGAGGCTGATTAAGTAGTCGACTTTGTCGATGCCAAGCCCAATCGACCCTCGCATGTGAAGGTTATCAATTCAGTTGTCGGTAGAACTTTCATTAACCAGTGAAATCAAATCGAGATATTTTTAATATTAAAAGGAAAAATGATTTGTTAACCAGTGAAATGTTAACGTTATGTAAACTTGTCTAGACATTTATAGACTTTTAGTACTTATATAATGTTGTAGGAATAGAATTAAAAAATGAATTGTCAACATTATGCAAACTTGTCTAGAAATCTATAGACTTTTAGTTCTTATATAATAATGTAAGAATCGAATTAAAAATTTACATATTTAGTTTTAGGAAAACATGTCTATTGTGCAATGATAAGTATTTGAACAGTGACAAAAAAAAGTTAAAATATAAAGTAGTTTTATGTAAATTTTAACATTTTTTTGAAATCATAAATATAAACAAAATTAACTATTTATTTAACTTCACCCAAGTCAATCAAATTTCTTATTATTTAACTTCACCCAAATCAATCAAATTTCTTATTATTTTGAATTCCTACAATACTTTTGTGCTTTTATTTTGAATTAGTTGTTTCGTTATCTTTTGGGAGGCTTGACAACAATATTACCACATGCCCTCAAGTTTAGAGTTTTCTATCATATGACATGTTATTTATATAACACTTTTCCATGATCATTTCAAACGTGTTGTTGGTTGCACAACTTAGGTGTTGTACTCATGCTGTCTCTTAATAAAGCACCTACGTTTCAACGTTTATAAGACCGTGGTGCTTTATAAAAATAACAATCGTGCTACGTGCTTTTTAGCGGACATTGTGCCTGTATATTATAGAAGTGCACAACAAGTATCAGTCGGCAAAATCAAGGAACTCTACTGAGTTTTAACAATGCTAAACCATGCTTGGATTTATTAACAACCATCCTTCACTGATTATAAATGCCTGGATTTAGTAACAACCATCCTTCACTGATTATAAATGACGGACATGCACCCAAACAAATTGATTAGAAACAATACTTTTTATCGTTTCTTCATATCGCTTTGAGATTTGGATCCTTCTTATGCCATATGGATTTACTAGTTTTCAAAAGTGTGATTATCAAATTTCAAAAGTGTGATCATCAATTTCCTGAAATGTGATCACTGGTTTTTAGAAGTGTGATCATCAGTTTTCAAAAAAGCAATTATGATTTTCTAGTGGTCTCATTATTTGTCTCCAATAGTGTAACGTGATGTATTTACTCAAACATTATGTATTTTGTCTAAGTGTTGTCACCTAGGTTGTCCCCCATCTCCATATAGGCCAAATTCTAGCAAATAGTGTGGTGTCATTATTTGTCTCCAATAGTGTAACATGATGTATTTACTCAAACATTATGTATTTTGTCAGTGTTGTCACCTGGGTTGTCCCCCATCTCCATATGCCAAAATTTAGGAAATAGTGTAGATGACCCTACTTTTTAGGTAATAAGGGGTGAAACCTCAATATCTCTTAAAGCAAGACACCTTCTTGTAACACCCTCCGAGCAATTGAACCTTCTTGTAACACCCTCCTCCCATATCTACCTTAGCAACTGGCTAGCCATGGTAAACATGCAACAAAAGACCACTATGGTATGATTTGACTTCCTAAGTCACATTAAGGAAGTGGAACTGATGGAAACACACCATACAAACATCCAACATCATTAAGAGAACCCTCAGAGAACAAGTTAGCCACTCACTTGGGCCATAGTCGCTCTCATGCTATGGGCAAGGGAGCGGCCTGTTATCACTCTAGGAAACTCTCCTAGGTTGTAGCTCAGAGATGCTTGGTAACATATAATCTTCAATATTGTTCTCAGAACTATTGGAATGGATGGTGGTTTCGATCAAGTCAGATAACCATTTCAGCTCTATTCTCACTCAAGACATGCATGAACACTCTCACCAATACAAGGCTTTAGACTACTAATGCTTAATAATTTATAAATTCAATGGATAGATGGAGAATACTGATTGTACCAGCAGATTGCATACATAAACATAAATGAATGGCTAGCTATAGGCAGCAAAGAGAATACCGACTATACGGGCAGATGCATATATGACCACATATGAATGGCTAGCTACAAGCAGTAAAAGAAGCTTGCAAATCTAATTTATCAAAGCAGAGATAAGAGGATAGTTATCTGGCCTTAGACACAAAAGAAAACATGAACAACTATTCAAGTGCAAGCATAGAACAACAAAGAGAATGGACATTGAACATATAATAGCAAAAGAAGCTTATATTGCTAGAATGAAGATGAGAAGCTTGAAGGAACAGAGGAGGAACAATCTCCAGAAGTTGAACCTGTATTACATCTTACTTTCAGATATTTATAGCTTTTTACAATGCTCCTGAGCTCTAAGAGGCTCGAAGTCTTAGTCTTGTCTAATCTGTCACTTAACTATTAGATTCTCTCTATGGACAAGCATGGCTCGGAGGTTTTCACCTTCTGACAGAGGAATAACCACCTTCAGGTAGTTTGATGTGCTGTCTGGGAGCTGTCTTATGCCAGAGATGCTCCATGATGTTTGTTTGATGAGTTGCGCTGGGCTATTGATGCGTTGTGCTGCTTCTCAGTCTCTATGTTGGTTTGGGGAGGAGCTGCGCGTGTTGTGGCCCTTTCAATGTTTTAACAATGCATGCTTTCTGTGAAAACAGAATAGCGCTGCCCTATTGTGGATCTCTGTTAAAAATAATGAATATTTATGTTTTAAATAGAAAACACAGCAATCACTGAGAAATCTCGCCCCTCTATGTCCTTTTCGGACTTCAAAAGTCCTAAAAAATGGTTTATATCCATCGGGTCCACCTTTGGGGTCACTATCGCGAGTCGATATTGGCCTAGCCCTGTGTATTTTCTTTGTATTTCAGAATACATAAAAAAACTGAAAATGTATGAAAAATGGCTTTGGCGGACTTCAGATATTATATATTTCACTTCCCGGGCCCTTTTGGGTCCAGGGCTCATCAGAATCGGCGATGGCCAAAGGTTCCTTTGTATTCCGTTTAAACAACGAAAACACACAATATAAATTAAAAAGTAGGTTTTTACGGACTTGAAAATATATATATTTTTCTTCTCAAACCCTTTTGGGTCCGGGCTTCATCGCAATCGGCGTTGACCTATTCCCCTTTGTATTTCGTTATATAATGAAATACATTAAAATGCATTTAAAACAAGCCTTCCTGCAGACTTCAAAATTTATGAACTCTCATATATATGCCATCGGGTTTGGTCACCAGGTCGCACATATGCGTGTGCATAGGCCCTGCCCATGGTATAGTGCCGAAGCGATATAGCGATGCGATAAATCACAATCGCGTGTCGCTCACTCCCCGGGT
Organism: Pinus taeda; assembly: GCA_000404065.3. Lineage (NCBI taxonomy): Eukaryota > Viridiplantae > Streptophyta > Pinopsida > Pinales > Pinaceae > Pinus > Pinus taeda. The sequence goes on along the minus strand of APFE030685035.1, from coordinate 186,132 downwards.
CCTTCATATAACATGGCATATGCTCCCTGTCAATAGCGATATCACCGATATCGGTGATCGGCATATCGCTCGGCCCGATGTCATCGCGACTCTACTCTGACTGCCTCTGATGGCCACCACCGATGCGATTAGCCGCTTAGATCTAGGTCGTTGATCGGATAGATCTAACGACAGTTGTGCGTTGCCATGTTTATGGTTGCAATACTTTGTTTTTTCACTATTTTTATGCGTTTTTTGCCTCCCGATAGCGCATTTTTGCCCTTCCAAGGGCTCTCCGCCCTTACTTGTTTCGATCTTGGGATGATCTTAAGAACTTTTGAAGACTTAAGGAGTGCTTTGGAGCATATTTGGATCCATTTGCATGATTTTGAGCAAACTTTGGAGACTTTGGGAGTGTTTTGGATCCATTTTTTGGCCAAACTCAAACAAAGCTAACACTAGTTGCTTCTGGAGATGAAAGCCTCATTATGAGGTTCCAAGAACTACAAAACAATGCCTTTCGTATAAAAACAAGATCAAATCTTCCTCCTAGTGTTACATTGGGCATGGAGTCTATTTAGGATGAAATAAAATTTGAAAACAACATATTTACAATACCAAGGCTTGAAAGCCTTAACTGAAATAAAGTTCGAAGAACAGCCCATTGACTGGTCCATCAAAAACATATCCTTCCTTTGATGCATCCATTTTGAAGTTGGAGATGTTGGTGAAGGGAATACCTAAGCAGTGGTACTATAGGATAAAAGAGATATCCGATGATAGCATGAGATGGATTGTGGGATATTTTATCAGCAGAGAAAAATGCAACAAAAAATAAACAAAGGTATAGGACCTAGAGATATTGGATCCCACCGTAGAACCACAATGTAGACAAATAGATGGAAAAAAAATGGATGAATGGATAGTTACAAAGTAATGTATGGGATCCAGGAGAAATGAGGACAACAAAAGTTCAGTAAGGCAAATGAAGTGGGAAACTACAACACAAAGTTTTGGACCCTCAAGGATTTAGCAGATTGAAGACATTTGAACAGGAGGTCAAAATATTTGAACCTAGGGAGTCTCATGCAGGAGCATCAACCCTAAGCAATATTTATTGTTTAGACCAAAAGGGGTTCATGGGATATCCGAAGGGAACTTTACTTTTATCAAATGTAAATTTGTATAAATGTAAAAATAGGGAGTTTCAACATACATACATCTGTCCTAATAGGCTAGAAGAATCAAGAATAGTTGTGTTGTTTGGCTATTCTGTGGAGATGATCTTATGGCAAAGTGGGCCCTTTCTAAATGCAACATGTGTCTAGGTTAGGTGTTAATTAGTCTTAGACAGGTGTCCAAATAACTTTAGTTAGTTAGGATATTTCCCATGCATTGGGAAATTATAAAAGTTATGTACAAGTAGATTTGAGGGTTGTGTCTAATGTAGTCTGAATTTATGAGAAAATTTTGTGTGTAAAACACTGTTGGAGTAGACCAAAATAAATGCCAAAGCATTGTTCAGTAGGAGTAGGAGACTTCTGCATATTTGTATATGGAGATCAACCCTTCACTGTATAATTAATGTTTTGAAATACAAATCGAAAATTAATTTGTCCTGGTGTGATATGCATTGTGTTCTCTATGTTTGAACTATATTTATTAAGAATGGTGTATCTCAGTGAATAAGAAACACCATTTATTCCTAAAATGATTGCTGATATTCTGTATTGGATGCCTAAATGTATGCCATGAAAAAGAGGCAATTGCTTCCATGTTCGAATTACTAGTGTGTGTGTAGGTTTAACATGCAAGCTTGTGTGTGAAATAGCATGATCAAGGGATTGTATGAGTATAGAAGGCCCAGAATATTAAATCTAGAACTCGAAGAAAAGAAAAAACCAGTTCGTGGCCCGGAGTAGAAGAGCCATGTATCAAAACTCTATCAAAAGTGGAGAAGAAAAAGTTTGAAGTTGTAGAGAAGGAGCTCCAAGGGAAGAAGAAAGCTCTGTGTGAGAATTTGATGAAGAAACTAAACTAGACAGGGAGAGAAAAGTTGTGTCAAGCTAAGCTGTGGTTGAAGTGCAGCAAAAGAGTGATGGGGAAACAACCTATGATTAGCCCAACTAGGTGAATTTGAACAAGACTCTACCTCTATGATCTAGTCAAGTGAGTTTGGCGCAAGTCCCAACCCTTGACCTAGTGGGACCCAATCAACCTAGTTAGGCTTCAAAATAGTCTGGCATGTGGGAGGAAACCAAAGATAATGTAAAGGTCCCAACCTCTGACCTAGCTGAGCATTGAGAATTGTCAACCAATGGTTTGACTCTGACTCAAGTGGGAGATTCGATGTGTGAGTATGTGGAAAATTTGTGTTATCTTGATATAAGGATCTCGGGGGGTTTTTCGAGGACATTTTGAGTTGGATTGTTTTTTTTTTGATTGGGGAGTGTTTCATTGTGTTCTTTTCTTGCATCAAATTGGACCTCTCAAGGAGAATAAGTGGGTTGAGATACTAGGGAGGGGGGGAGGATTATTTCTGAAGGAAAATAATTGGATCTGTGAAAATAAAGATTGTGAATTTTGAGACAAGGATTGATTATTGATCTAAGAGGACATTTGTGGAAATATGAGATTTTGGCGAGCTAGGTTTTCTTTTTTGAGATTTGGGCACAAAGAGTTAAGGATCGTCCCAAAGTTTCCTAGAGGTGAGAAGTCAAAGAGTTTATTCATAGTTGACTAGGTCGTTCAAACTCTAGTAGGATAGCCTAATTTTATAGAAAATGATGAATAATCTATAAAGAGATGGACTAAATAAAATATATTAAGATGCATTCCTCCTTATCATAAAAGTTGTTATCAATTTCTAAATTGTATTAATTGCTAGACAAATTGTGATAATATGATGGAAATTTCTATAAGAGTTGTTTTACACTAAACTATTTAGCTATGTAAAAATATTTAAATTCTCTTTAAATGATTTTTTTTAAATAACAAATTATATACATAAGGGATTGCTCGGAAAAAATGTTTTTCCAATAGATCTAAAAGAGTTTGATAGCTGAAACTCAGATCTAGCAATGGGAGCTCATTTTCAAATCTTTGTAAAAACTCTTGGTGGGAAATCGATACTCATGAGGGTTTTGACTAGGTATCTGGTACGAGATCTTAAGCAAAAGATTGAAGAAAAGCTGGGCATTCCAACAAATCTTTAAAGTGTGATTTATGCAAAGAAATCACTGCAAGAGGATGCCATCAAATTGAAAGAGTATAACATCAATTACAATTCTACAGTCATCATAAATTTGAGATTGTGGGGTGGAGCCCTAGGATTGAGAATTCCACTTGGAAGAACTCTAGCGATTAATGGTGCGAGCTCTTTTAAGGATGCGGTGAGAGGGAAAGTTGCCACACAAACTCCAAATTTGACTATACTAGCCTTGTCTATTTGAGAAGACCGAGAAAGCACCGGATGTGTCAGTAAAATTGATAGAAGTGAGTGGGATTTTCACTGTTCTCCAAACTAGAGCTCTGATATGCCGACTTAATGGCTTCTAGCCCAAGTCTGAAGATCTACATCAATGGATCTACCTCAGTTGGACTAAAAATTGTGATATCTACCTATGTGCAAAGGGATTTTTTGTGGTTAAATTTGACAATCAGATAGATCTAGACTATGTCATAAATGAAGGACCATCGTTTTGGGGAAGGGCAGGTCTCTTTGTCACTTCATGGTTTCCACCTTTTGATGGCACAATAATGGTGGTTACAAAGATGTTCATACGGGTAAGGTTGCACAATATCTAGCTTCCTTTTTGGCGTCATCAAGTTTTAGAAGATATTAGATACTAATTGGGGAGATTTCTAAATATGGATTGAGAATGAATGGACATAGATATCTTTAGTTTTTCCCACTTTTGCGTGGAGATACTTAAGGAAAGGCCTACTAGATCACATTCATTTGACTCATCAAGGTTTCAAGTGGACACAGTGGCTAGACTTTGAAAACGCTCCATTTTTTGCCCTCAAGCGAAAAAAAGGATAAAGAAAGATCACAAAAGCCAAAGGGATAACAAGTTTCAGATCTTCCTTCTTTGGGCAACAAAAATGAAGAAATGGATGAGATTATTCAACAACCAAAAGCATAGAAACAACAAGGCTCTTAACACTACAACAAAACCCTGTGATTAGCATCCCTTTTTGCTTCCCTTTTTGCATCTAGAGACCATTTTTGGTGCCATTTGTATCCATTTATCAAATATGGTGCAAAACTTGATGCAAAGTTTTCACCAAGTTTTGCACCAAGTCTTACATCAAGTTTAGCACCATGTATTGTAATAGGTTTTGCACCAGATTTTACACCAAGTTTTACGCCAGGTTTTATGCCATGTTTCGTGCCATCCTTTGCACCATGTTTTGCATCAAGTTTGGCAGTTAATTTTGTTTCACCATCTTTTGCATCCTCTATTGCATCCACTTTTTGCGCCTACACTTTCATCAACTTTTGCATCATCTCTTGCATCCTCTTTTACATCATTTTTTAAATCATTTTTTGCATCCATTTTTGCATATTTTTTGCATCCCCTTTGTTCCAAGTTTTTCATCGATGTTTGTCTCTATTTTTTACATCTAATTTTGCATCTACTTTTGTTGCATTGACTTTTACATCTTGCTTTTCATCCATATTTACATGCTCTTTTTCATTTGTTATTGTGTCCACTATTGCATCCATTTTTCTTGTGCCATAATTTGCACCTAGTTTGACACCTCCCTTTGCACCCTTTTTTGTTTCTAAATTTGCATCCACGATTGCATCCTCATATACATCTAGGTTTCATCAACTTTTACTTCTATTTTTAATCCCTTTTTATATCCACTTTTGTGTCAAGATTTGCATCAAGTTTTCTGTCTTGTATTGCATCTACTTTTGCATAGAATTTTGTTGCATCATATTTTACATCCATTGTTGCACCCACGTTTACGCCCACTTTTACATCCCTTTTTGCATCGTATTTTTCATCTTCATTTGCTTCTCTTTTTGTATTTATCATTACATCCACTTTTGTTGTGACACAATTTGTGCCGTGTTTTGTACTTACTATTATACCCACGTTTACTTCCAATTTTGCATCCATCTTCACATCCTCTTTTGCATAAAACATTGCATCTATTTTTGCATCCAATTTTGTGTTGGGTTTTGCATCGCATTTTGTATCTTCTTTTGCATGTACTTCCATTGCATCCATATTTTGCATCCAATTTTGTTTCTCATGTTGCACCCATGTTTGCATCCACTTTTACATCCCTTATAGCATCTTGTCTTGCATCTAAGTTTGCATCTTTTTTTTGTCTATTATTATATCCACTTTTTTTGTGCTATGATTTCTGCCATATCTTATGCCTATCCTTGCAACCCACATTTTCTTCCACTATTGCATCCACATTTGTATCCTCTTTTGTGTCCAAGTTTGCATCAAATATTGTTTATGTTTTTGCATCCCATTTCGAATATACTTTTACATCCACTTTTGATTCGTCGAATTTTGCAACTAATTTTGTGTTCAATATTGCACCCATGTTTGGCCCATGTTTACATCCCTTTTTCATCCAATTTTTCCCCCTTTTTGCATTCAAGTTTGTGTTTTTTTTCATATTCATTGTAGTATCCACATTTGTTTCACCACAATTCATGCTAAGTTTTATGCCTACTATTGTGCCAATGTTTTCTTCCACTTTTTCATCCATGTTTGAATCCTATTTTGTGTTCAAGTTTGCATCAAATATTGAATCTATTTTTTCATCCACTTTTGTGTTAATTTTTCTGTCTTGTTCTACATCTACTTATGTTGTGTCCACTCTTCATCCAAATTTACTTTTATTTTTACCCCCATTTTTTTTGTTCACTTTTGCATCCCTTTTCTAACACACATCATATTTTTTGCATTGATGATATTTCTTATGACATTGAGAATTATGAACAACTAATGACAATGTCAATAATTATAACGATGATGATAATGAAGATGATAACAATGACATCAATTGTGATTGTTATGATAATGACAATGATGATAAAAACAATGAGAGTTACAATGACAATGATGATGATGATGCTAATGACCTTCGCCATTCTTCCCAATTTTTAAATATTGTCATGGTCAAAATCATAATAATTATCTTTGGCGTTAACTTCCAAATCATCATCATCTGATCATCATTATCATTATTTTCATCTTGGTCATCATCAAGAACAATAATGACATGAATGATGATTATGATGTTCATGATGAATATGACAACAATTATGATAAAAACTATATTAGTTATGATGATGGGGATGATGATAATTATAATGACGATGATAACGGTAGTAATGATGATGATCATCAATTATCTCTAAAAAATAAAGCTGTCATTTTTCTTGCATATATCATGTGTCCTAACAACCCTTTTCAAGCACTCGTAACATTTTTTAGGTTGATGATATTTCTTATGATGCCTATAATTATGAACAATTGATACAATATCCATAATCATGATGATGATGATGATGAAGAAGACATGAATGGTGATTACGACGATAATGAAATGATGACAATAATGATGACATTGATGGTGGTGATGATGGCGATAATGAAGATGATGACCCTCCCTCTAAACTAGGGAGGTACTCATAATGAGACAAAAAAGTACTCTAAAGTTGAAATATTCATATAAGAAGGGATCTGGATTGATAAGCATCAATGATGATTTACATCATCATAGCCAACATTTTCAAAATAGTAAGGACTTGACTAACAAGTTTATCTCTCCATTAGATCTGAGCACAATGTTGGGACGCATAAATTTGGACACCACTACCTCTCTAGGCACTTACCCCACCAGGATGTTCACCAGGTATGTCCTCACATGATCATTTCCTAATTCACTATCATAATATTTGACACCAGGAAATGTCAATCCTCATGACTATTCTTATCTTGGATTAATGTACTTGACTTATGGCGATTAGTCCTAGTCAAAGTCCAAATTATCAAAGAATATTGGTCCCCGATGTTTATCCAATCCACCATTCTCCCTACTAGTGTCTTTACTAGGCTTACGATTGTTAGTCCTGGCCATAGTACATGACACATGGATAATATGGTGTCTACCCTCACTCCCTCTCAACTAGAGAAGAGACATCCACAAGCATAAGATTTTCTCAAGAATACCCATCATTTTCATAGAGAATAACATCATTAATTTTTTTTCATCACATGACGCCTTTATGATTAAGCATTCATAGATTTGTGGCAAAATGTTTCCCCTTTTGTCATTTGTGATGAAATAAAATAAAAAAGTGAAAGCCAAAATCATTAAAGAGACACTATATTGATTTATCTAAGTCTAAACTCTAAGGTTGACGTGAAAATTCATGTCAATCTTATATCTATGAGTTGTGCCAAACTTATGAAAGCCTTATTCCCTAATTCCTATATTTAAGAAAATGAAAAAGAAAGAAAAATAAGGGCCAATTAATGGTAACTCATGTATTCACTCCCTCTTTGGACAATATATGAATATATACACTCCTAGTCACACTTGATCACATGTTTGTGATGGTAAAATCATGAATTCCTCTTTTCTCCTTGCATTTTCACTTCATCATTTAAGCACCTAATTGAGGATGTAGGGAATGTTTGTTGCCTAAGGCTTTCATGTCTACTCTTGGTGTACTTATGTCACACTACTGTCAATTTATGTGACAGAGTGAAATACATAAGTTTGTGGAGTTATTAGAGTGGTGTATTAAGTTAGTCACCACACACACACATGTATTACATCTCATTGATCCACATATGTGGGTTGGAGACTCATTGCTTGACAACTTTAATGGAGACTACTTTATGGCTTTAATGTATAACTTACAAAATATCTTGTTAAACATTGTGATTCATCCTTTTTTTTCCTCGAGATACTTGATAATATTGAAGTCACTCCCAATAATCCATGGAGATGGGGAGTATAAATTACTTGTGCTAGAAATAAAATTGAGAAATAGAGGTTTTCCATTTGCGATATTGGAGTCATATACATTGGATACATGGTAGTAGCCCTCAATGTCAATTAACTAAAATTGTAATGTCATAATGCGAAAAGAGGTAAACATATTGGTAACCTTGATGTCTTGATCATTTCAAATAATAACCATTCCACCCAAGTATCTCTAAGCATCAATCACTACTACTTGGAAATTCCTCCCCCATTTTCTAATTATATGAGGTAGAACCTCTTAATATTTTTGCTTCTTATATCAACATTATTGATGAGTGCTTTGCGTACCATTTTTTTTTTTAGGAGTCTTTGTTTTCCTTTACTATTGAGGCTCCTCATGTTCCATGAGACTATTTTCATCAAGAATTTACATAGAAAGGAAGTATAATGTGACTAAAAAAAAACATGTCTCAAGATTTAAGTGCTTGGAAAATTCCACTTCATGACTCCTATATTTCCTTAACCTGGGACCAAATGGTGAACTTGATGGCCTTAAGGTAATTGACCAATGAAAATCTAAAAAAGAGGTGACTTTTGACTTTATCACATACAATTTAATATACTTAAAAAAATATCCATAAAAATTTCATCAATCAATGAATCATTAAAAAAAATATCCAAAACAATTTCATCAAGCAATGAATCATTGGATTATAAAATAAAATCTATAAACATTTTGGGAACGTTTTGCTAAAACATTCTCAAAAACCAACATATTTAACAATAATATGGACAATAACACATTTTGATAAATCAAATAACATTTTATCAAGCCTAAAAAATGTCACTAACAGAAAACTATAAAGCATGCAAATAATGGAAGTGACCACTCAAGGCCACCATAAGACAATTAATCTATTGAGATCAAGATTAATGGGGGAAAATATCTACAAAGGACAAAGGAAAACCTATTTTAACTTTATTGTTTTATTAGCCTGGTTCAAGATGAACATTTCAAGATATCATGAAGAACATAATTAGTTTTATTACATTAAGAAAACCCAAGCACATTCTATAACTTAGCAAGGAAGAGATGTATAACACCCATGTCAACGACACAACACATGGCATTGAGCTACTTTTTTATATATAATTTAAACTCCTATCATAAAATCACGAATTTAGCATGAATGGAATGTTTAAAATCCATTTTTATAAAAACAAAATATAATTTTTCTTATAGAAAGAAAATACCAAAAACTAAATATATGTTTTTAGAAAATAAAAAAATACTAAAACTAAATATATATTAAAAAAACTAAAACATAAGCAAACTAGAATTTGAATTTGACACTCTTGTTCACTTTCGGAAACTCATATGTGGAATGTGATCTCTTTATCCTCATCTTTAGCTTTTTCCTAAAAAATAAAAGCATACAAAAGCGGGAAAGAGCCATAAAGCATCGAGAAGCTTTTTCCTAAGCACAAAAGCATCTAAAAAGTGGAAAGGGCCATTTTAATATGAGGAAACATTATTCATCCAAAAGATTTTTCCCAAATTGAACTAATGAAGAATTTGGGAAATCTTCATAGCCTTCACTTTCCTATATATTGGAGGCTTGGCCATTGAAAAAATGATGGGAATTCTTATATTGTCACGCTGTTGAGATCTATCTTGAGAGGGAGAGTTTGGAGCTATGTTTCTATTCATTCTTTACTTCTTCTATTTAACTAATGGATGTATGGAATTTTTGTTTGTATTTATTTATTTAATAATATTTATATGTTTCTGATAGTTTCGATTAGCAATATATTATGTTGTGAAGGTTGTTTTATTCTCTCTCTTATGTGTAGGACCAAGCTTTGGAGCTAGCTAGGAGCGCTTCCTAGCTATACTAAAAACTCCAAGAAGACCTGCATGCAAGGACTCACAAGAATTCATTCTCTTTTTCTTAATCTATACTTTACATCTTGATCTACTAAGAATCCTAAGCCTTAGAACAATCTTTCTCTTAATTGGTTTGTCATAGGTTTCCGGGATAAACTAAGAGGGTTTTATTTTCATCTAACCGTGCATTAAATCCTACAGCAAAATGATATTTAGAAACTTTAATATATTTCACTACGTAAATGAACTTAGTAAAATGAACCCATAGAAGGGGTCATAAATGGAAATAAAAGTAAAACTCTAAACAAGAACCCAAAAATGGATTTAACCACAGATGCAAAATTAGGAGTAGAATTGGATGCTAAACTAGCCATCAAAACAAGATGCAAACAATGACACAAAAAGAGTTTTAAAGTAAAATAAAAAAATAGTGCAACACTAGACACAAAAAAGGGAACAAAATAGGGCATATGAGAGGATACCGAATTGGGCACAAACAAGGATGCAAAAATGGACACCAAAATGAGGATTCAAAGAATGGTGTAAAATTAGGATGAAAAAAAGATGTAAAAAAAGACACAAAACAAGATGCAAAATGGGACTAAAAAGGGTGAAACCAAAGATGTAAAAAATGATGCATAACTAGATGAAAATTCAAACTAAAATCTAGGTGCAAAATGAGATGCAAATGTGGACACAAAATGTGGCAGAAAAAAGGATGCAAATTTGGAAGCCGAAAAGGATGAAAAATTAGATACCAAAAAGGATGCAAATTTGGACATAAAAAATGGTGCAAAAATGAGCATAAAAATGGCTCAAGTTTGGATACAAATTGAGATGCGACATTGGATGTAAAATGAGGTGCAACAAATCATTCAAAACTTGGTGCAAAAACAAATGCAAAATTAGACAAAAAAAAATGGCTCAAAATTGAACGTAACAATAGACACAAAATGGGATGCAAAGGTGGATGCAACATATGGTTCAACAAAGGATACAAATTTAGTGCTCAAAAGGATGCAAAATTGGATGCAAGAAATGGTGTTAAAAATGATGCTAAATTGGATGAAACAAATGATGGAAAATTAAATGCAAAATATGGTGCAAAATAGGATGCAAAAAAGGGAGATAAATAAAACGAAAAAGTGGATGCAAAAAAGGGAGATAAATAAAACGAAAAAGTGGATGCAAAAAATGGTGCAAAAATGCATGTAAAATTTGACACTAAATCAGATTCAACATATGGTGCAAAATTGGATGCAAAAAATGGTGTAAAAAAAGGGAGAAAAACTGGCACAAAAATAGATGTAAAAATAAGTACAAAATTAGAAGAAAAAAATGGCATAAGACCAAATGCAAAAATTGGCACAAACTGGATGTAAAAAAAGGCACTAAATCAGATGCCAAAGATGGTGTAAAAATTGATGCAAATTATGACACAAAACTAGAAGAAAAGAATGCCACAAAAGAGGAAGCAAAAAATGATGCAAAAAATGGCACAAAACTAGAAGCAAAACCTGTTGTAAAACCAAATGAAAATCTTGGTGCAAAATATGATGCAAAAAATGATGGAAAATTTGGCGTAAAAAAGATGAAAAATTTGGTGCAAAAAAGGACGCTTTAAAAATTGTACAATAGAGCCAGATTTAGCGCCAGGATGCTCATCCTGATTGAGAAAAAAATGCACTAAAATCTGGTGCTAAATCTGGCGCAAATTGCTTGTTTTGTTGTAGTGTAAGTGGAGGAGGGAGAAGAGAAGCAAAAGGATCTTGCTAAACATGCCGAAAAAAGTCACTGATCTAGCAGTGATCCAAACTTCGGGAAATCAGCGTGAGCAAAATGGTAACATCCAAAGAGTAGCAAAGATCATAGTAGCAAGCAACAAAAGGTGACCATACATTTCCAAAAAGAAGTAGGGGGCATAAAGTGAACCCATACATTTTAGAGTTCAGATTTATATAAAGAAGTTACCCAAAAGTGAAAGACAGCCAACTATAAATAGTACCTCCTACTAATCGCTCTTAATGAGAAAATTTGGAAAAAATGGAAAATCAAAAATTTTGAAAAGAGGTGGAAAAAAATAAAATTAGAAAACTAAATAATTATTAGCATACTTAACCTCGACAATTTTATGTAATTTTTTTTAATTGTGCATGGTGGGAATGGCTGATATGATAGAATGCTTTCATCTGCAAATTGAATAAAAGTACAATTATTTCTTTAAGAAAAGCACAGATTATATGCATAAACACTTATACATGAAAATGATGCGTCGAAAATAAATGAGTCCATAAATACACATACATGTTTCTAAACGCGCCGTTGCCCATGCGCCATTCATGAGGGCGTTGCAAAGACTTCTTATTGTCTGCCAACGTCAGACGGTATCTGTCAGACTTCACGCAAAAGACACTACATTTTTTAAAATATTGTAATTAATATAGCGAATTTTGATCCTCTCGATTTTTTTACAATGACAGTTTTGTTTTGTTTTGGAATTATATATTTTAATTATTGGCCATGTGTTTGTTTTAATGATTTGTTTTTAAGGTATTATTTTTTTTTATATTTTAATAGTATGATTTGACAATGTAAAAATGAGATTTCGATAAATGTTATTTAAATAAATTAAAATTTATTTTATTTAAATTGTTTTAAATAAAATGATTTTATATTTTTTTAGATAATATTTTTTACATAGAAAATTTGTAAATATTATATACAAAATACTAATAAAAAATATACACTATCTAGTGAAGGCCGGTCTCCCAGGAAATTAAGTCATTTGCTAAAGAAAAAAATCAATCTATAATTAAATATTATTAAAAAAAGCAAATTTAAATATGAAGTGCAAAAAGAGATATTAAAAGTTTTTTTTTAACCAAGCATCAAGTGCATAAAGACTTTCCTCGAATTGCTAGGATTGTTTATTAAAAAGAGACCTAGTCTACACAACCACGACGAGATCATTGAAAGACGGCACCCAATGGAAGACGTTTGCCTTCGCATCGGTCATACGATCACCCAATGTGAAAAATAAAATCGGCCAAACACTCCATCATGGATAACGTATTTGTTATAAAATCACCCAAACACTAACTGACGGATAACGTTAAATTTCCCGTCAAAATTGCACACAATGTGGCGGAAGTTTTTAAAACTTATTGATTAACGTCATCATATATGACAAATTTTATTCATTTAAATGGGATTTATGGTAGTTTTTATTGAACGTTTGTAGTTTTTTGAATTTTGTTTTGTTGGTTTGTTTTTGTTTTTTTAAATTTAAATAAATAAAAATATTGTGTTAAAAGGGAATATATGTTCTTAATTATTAGGCCCACTCAAGTTGTATTTGTTATTAAAAAATTAAATTAATTAATTATATATATTATATATATATATTCTCATTTCCAAAACATTTGTCACTTATCCAATCTCCCTGACTTGTTAAGTCAACATAACTATAGTGATCTTGGATAGTTTCTTTCTCTCTCTTTTTATCATAGAAATGAAAGTTTAAAGATTAATATTGGATCCACCACATTGCTCATCTCCATCATCATTTCTAAGTCACTATATAACAAGACTTAAAGCGAGTGGGAAAAACAACAACTATGTAGTTGGATCACTGAAACTACCTCTTGAATTGAACCACCACCACAATTATATATATTAAATTAAAAACAAACACCTAATTTAAAATTAAAAAAACAAAAAAACATTATTAGGAAAAAAAATAGATACATAAAATGAAATACTATTGCCCATTACAAATCAACTTTGTACCTCTTAAATAACATAGGTAACCTCCATCAACCCGGATGGGGGTGCCTTAAATACGTGTTAATGAAGGAGCATGCGAAGGGGGCAGTTGGCGATCTGACCAACGGATTATGGCGGTTCAAGGCATGTTATATACAGGTATCAATGGCTTGTGTATTGGCGGTTTGCAGGATAGTTATTACAGGATGACGCGCATCCATTCAGGTATAAATGAGTTGAGACGATTCGGAATTGGAAGAGGGATCTTCATCCGGCGGTTAATTCCTCTGCGCCTCTGCACAGCGCAGAGAATATGGAAGCCCCCCTGCTCAGGGATGTGATGTCTGGTATATTGAGAGTGTCTTCTATGTCTGAGCCCGCTGGAGTCTGGTATATTAAGTTTGTTCTCTGTGTCTGCGTCTGGTCCACGAATCTTGCATCGCCCATCTCTGTATGCTGTATTGGTTTAGTCTCTATTGTAAGTATCTTGTTAGGGCAGTGGGTTTTATCAATTTGTGATTGGGTTTTGTTGGTGGACTACTCCATCGAATGCGTGCTCTGTATTGGAGTCTTCAGTGCGGAGGTCGGGTTCTGGAACCGAGTCCAATTAGCCTGGATCGAGGAATCACACAGGTATTGCTCCAGGACACGGAACGACCTCAACCGCCAAGAGTCCAAGGCGTCCTGGCGCCCGTCCTTCGTGTGGGAGGATTTCTCAAGTCGCGGGAATGGAACGCGCGACGTCAAGTCCCGCTTGTCCGCCTTGAAGGCCAGCGATAGGCGCGTCGATGAGAAAAAGGTCGTTGGCCACGCGAGTAACAATCCGGAATCGGGGACCAATCCGAATCCGTCCCTGGAAGGCCTGGATCTCAACAGTTTACCGGCAGGGGTGTCCCAGTTCCAGTAGGTGTGAGGTTTTTGGAGGTAAAGTAACAAGGCGGCAATAACAGGCCGAACTGTTACCAATATGGCCAAATGTCCTAAACGTCCACATGCAGATTTAGCATAAGTATGTATATAATCTCTGATGTTATTTTACATCTAAAACATATCAGAAACCATATATTTTGCATCTAAATTATATCATTGACTATAATTATCGTTTATAAATGCTGATTTATTGCCTTGAATTCTGCGTTATGTATTTTCATCTATGAAAAGTTCTTATTGGTTTGGAATAGTAATCTAAATGCAAAATTATATTAATTTATTTTAATAAAGAATGAGTATAGCCTGCCGCATATACCAATTGATTATAGGACGTTTAGAAGGTGGAACCATATCTGTACACGCCAATATTTAAAACTCGTGCTTTAATTTGTGATTGCAATGATATGTACTTGCTGTGTAAAATTTTGGAGAAATATTTGGCATTTCCCACTATGTGTGTTGTGATTGTATAAATGTAACAAATTAACAATATATTTATATAGATAGCAGGTTCCATGTCTTTAATCGAGGAAATTTTTTTGGAGAAATATTTAGCATTCCCCACAATGTGTGTTATGATTGTATAAATGTAACGATATATTTATATAGATAGCAGCTTCCATGTATTTAATCGGTGTGAAATAAAGTTATTTATCATTATTTATGGTAATTGCATTAATGTAAATAGATTTGTCTGTGTCAATTGTAAATTTCAGTTTTTTGGATATCTAAAACTGATCTGCAATAGACATAAATTTATATAATAGAAACCACTTAAGCTTTCAACAAAAAATATTATAATAAAGATAATTAATTTGCATTTACAGGAGTATTAACGTTAAGTGAGAGAATTCACCAAATAATTTTATGTTTTTAAATGTAAAACTGAAAATTCTGGAAGCCAATCTACCAAAAACAAGATTTGCAACATCAAAATGTCAAACGCTTCTTCAAATTCCGAATCAGGTATGAGCATTACGACCGTTTCGATTTAGTTTGCATGTAATAGCTCTGACTTTAGAACTTGTATAATTTTTTGCGATAAATCTAGAAATCCCTGCGTTTGTTTCGGAATGTTTTGCTAAGACCATGTATTCTAGCTATATCGAGAGAATTAGTAACGTTTTGCTGAGATTTGCATTTTGTTTACCCGATTTGTAAGCATGTTTATGATTTTTGTATTATTTTCAATAGCATTAATTAAGTAGTATGCGTAGCCCTTTGGCAGGGACATTATAATGAACGTGGTTAATTAGGATTGGCAGGAGGCACGGAACCATATACTGAACTCATTTTCAAATCTTTTACATAAAGTTTAAAATACTCGCCCATTAAAAAGCTAATGGACCAAATTTTGTTGCCTCCCACAAAATTTTAAACATCGAAATGTTAAATACTTCATTCAAATTCTGAATCAGGCATGAACATACCGTTACCAGTCTGTGGTTTCAGTTTCGTTTTGCATTTAAAATTTTACCTCAAACAAATAATATGTTTACATTTACCTCAAATACCTCACCAGGTATGAAGATTACAAACCGGTGATTACAATTTCGTTAGCATTTCATAGTTGTGACTTAGAACTTATATATGTTTTTCAATAAATTTAAAAATCCCTGCGTATGTTTTGCTAAAAATTATATGTATTCTAGTTATGGAAAGAATTTAGTGAAGTTTTTGCTAGGGATTGCATTTTATTTACAGGAGTTGTAATCATGTTTAAGATTTTTGTCTGTGATTTTCAGCCATATTTCAATATTTGTTGGGAGAAAGACTGAACAGTGAGAAGAGTAAGAACGACTTTGAGATGTAATTTAACATATTTGTTCTAAAAAAAATCTAATTGGAGGAAAGTTGTTTGAGTTGTTAAATAATGCTACACATGGCTTGAAGTTGATTACTTTGAGGGTGCAAAACCATAAAGAAGTACAAAAGTTGGATGGTTTGTTAGTGGAATATGCTGTTTAAGTCGTCATTAGTGGGGTACTTGGTTGACTTTGTCGATTCCAAGCCGAGTCGTACCTATTTGGCGAAGTCCTATCAATTGAGTAAGTAGTAGACTTTGTCGATGCCAAGCCCAATCGACCCTCGCATGTGAAGGTTATCAATTCAGTTGTCGGTAGAACTTCCATTACCCAGTGAAATCAAATCGAGATATTTTTAATATTAAAAGAAAAAATGATTTGTTAACCAATGAAATGTTAACATTATGCAAACTTGTCTAGAAATTTATAGACTTTTAGTACTTATATAATGATGTAAGCATATAATTAAAAAATGAATAGTTAACATTATGCAAACTTGTCTAGAAATCTATAGACTTTTAATTCTTATTGATGTAAGAATCGAATTAAAAAATAAAATATTTAGTTTTAGGAAAACAGGTCTATTGTGCAATGATAAGTATTTGAAGAGTGACCAAAAAAACGTTAAAATATAAAATAGTTTTATGTAAATTTTAACATTTTTTGAAATCATAAAATTAAACAAAATTAACTATTCATTTAACTTTACCCAAGTCAATCAAATTTCTTATTATTTAAATTCACCCAAATCAATCAAATTTCTTACTATTTTGAATTCCTACAACAATTTTGTCCTTTTATTTTGAATTAGTTGTTTCGTTATCTTTTGGGAGGCTTGACAACAAAATTACCACATGCCCTTAAGTTAGAGTTTTCTATCATATGACATGTTATCTATATAACACTTTTCCATGATCATTTCAGATGTGTTGTGTTTGTTGCACAACGTAGGTGTTGTACTCATGTTGTCTCTTAATAAAGCACCTACGTTTCAACGTTTATAAGACCGTGGTGCTTTATAAAAATAACGATCGTGCTACGTGCTTTTTAGCAGACATTGTGCCTGTATATTATAGAAGTGCACAGCAAGTATCAATCGGCAAAATCAAGGAACTCTACAGAGTTTTAACAATGCTAAGCCATGCCTGGATTTAGTAACAACCATCCTTCACTGATTATAAATGACGGACATGCACCCAATCAAATTGATTAGAAACAATACTTTTTATCGTTTCTTCATATCGCTTTGAGATTTGGATCCTTCTTATGCCATAGGGATTTACTAGTTTTCAAAAGTGTGATTATCAAATTTCAAAAGTGTGATCATCAATTTCCCGAAATGTGATCACTGGTTTTTAGAAGTGTGATCATCAGTTTTCAAAAAAGCAATTATGATTTTCCAGTGGTGTCATTATTTGTCTCCAATAGTGTAACATGATGTATTTACTCAAACATTATGTATTTTGTCTAAGTGTTGTCACCTAGGTTGTCCCCCATCTCCATATAGGCCAAATTCTAGCAAATACTGTGGTGTCATTATTTGTCTCCAATAGTGTAACATGATGTATTTACTCAAACATTATGTATTTTGTCAGTGTTGTCACCTGGTTGTCCCCCATCTCCATAGGCCAAATTTTAGGAAATACTGTGGATGACCCTACTTTTTAGGTAATAAGGGGTGAACCCTCAATATCTCTTAAAGCAAGACACCTTCTTGTAACACCCTCCGAACAATTGAACCTTCTTGTAACACCCTCCTCCCATATCTACCTTAGCAACTGGCTAGCCAGGGTAAACATGCGACAAAAGACCACTATGGTATGGTTCGACTTCCTAAGTCACATTAAGGAAGTGGAACTGATGGAAACACATCATACAAACATCCAACATCATCAAGAGAATCCTCAGAGAAAAAGTTAGCCACTCAGTTGGGCCATAGTCGCTCTCATGCTATGGGCAAGGGAGCGACCTGTTATCACTCCAGGAAACTCTCCTAGGTTGTAGCTTGGAGATGCTTGGTAACATATTATCTTCAATATTATTCTCAGAACTATTGGAATGGATGATGGTTTCGATCAAGTCAGATAACCATTTCAGCTCTATTCTCACTCAAGACATGCATGAACACTCTCACCAATACAAGGCTTTAGACTACTAATGCTCAATAATTTATAAATTCAATGGATAGATGGAGAATACTGATTGTACCAACAGATTGCATACATAAACATAAATGAATGGCTAGCTTTTTTATAGGTAGTAAAGAGAATACTGACTGTACAGGCAGATGCATATATGACCACATATGAATGGCTAGCTACAAGCAGTAAAAGAATCTTGCAAATCTAATTTATCAAAGCAAAGATAAGAGGACAGTTATCTGGCCTTAGACATAAAAGAAAACATGAACAAACTATTCAAGTGCAAGCATAGAACAACAAAGAGAATTGACATTGAACATATAATAGCAAAAGAAGCTTATATTGCTAGAATGAAGATGAGAAGCTTGAAGGAACAGAGGAGGAACAATCTCCAGAAGTTGAACCTGTATTACATCTTACTTTCAGATATTTATAGCTTTTTACAATGCTCCTGAGCTCTAAGAGGCTCAAAGTCTTAATCTTGTCTGATCTGTCACTTAACTGTTAGATTCTCTCTATGGACAAGCATGGCTTGGAGGTTTTCACCTTCTGACAGAGGAATAACCACCTTCAGGTAGTTTGATGTGATGTCTAGGAGTTGTCTTATGCCAGAGATGCTCCATGATGTTTGTTTGATGAGTTGCATTGGGCTATTGATGCGTTGTGCTGCTTCTCGGCCTCTATGTTGGTTTGGGGAGGAGCTGCGCGTGCTGTGGCCCTTTCAATGTTTTAACAATGCATGCTTTCTGTGAAAATAGAACAGCGTTGCCCTATTGTGGACCTCTATTAAAAATAATGAATATTTATGTTTTAAATAGAAAACATAGCAATCACTAAGAAATCCCGCCCCTCTATGTCCTTTTCAGACTTCAAAAGTCCTAAAAAATGGTTTATATCCATTGGGTCCACCTTTGGGGTCGCTATCGCGAGTCGTTATTGGCCTGGCCCTGTGTATTTTCTTTGTATTTCGGAATACATAAAAACGCTGAAAATGTATGAAAAATGGCTTGGTGGACTTCATATATTATATATTTCACTTCCCGGACCCTTTTGGGTCTGGGACTCATCACAATCGACGCTGGCCAAAGGTTCCTTTGTATTCCGTTTAAACAACGAAAACACACAATATAAATTAAAAAGTAGGTTTTTACGGACTTGAAAATATATATATTTTTCTTCTCAAACCCTTTTGGGTCTTTGTATTCCGTTTAAACAACGAAAACACACAATATAAATTAAAAAGTAGGTTTTTACGGATTTGAAAATATATATATTTTTCTTCTCAAACCCTTTTGGGTCCGGGCTTCATCGCAATTGGCGTTGACCTATTCCCCTTTACATTTCGTTATATAACGGAATACATTAATATGCATTTAAAACAAGCCTTCCTGCGGACTTCAAAATTTATGAACTCTCATATATATGCCATTGGGTTTGGTCACCAGGTCGCACATATGCCTGTGCATAGTTCCTGCCCATGGTATAGTGTCGATGCGATAAATCACAATCGCGCGTCGCTCACTCCCCGGGTCCTTCATATAACATGATATATACTCCCCACCGATAGTGATATCGCCGATATTGGTGATCGGCATATCGCTCGGCCCGATTTCATTGTGACTCTACTCCAACTACCTCTGATGGCCATCGCTGATGCGATTAGCCGCTTAGATTTAGGTCGTTGATCGGACAGATCTAACGACAGCTGTGCGTTGCCATGTTTATGCTTCCAATACTTTGTTTTTTCACTGTTTTAATGAGTTTTTTGCCTCCCGATAGTGCATTTCTGTCCTTCCAAGGGCTCTCTGCCCTTGCTTGTTTCAATCTTGGGATGATCTTAAGCACTTTTGAAGACTTAAGGAGTGTTTTGGAGCATATTTGGATCCATTTACATGATTTTAAGCAAACTTTGGAGACTTTGGGAGTGTTTTGGATCTATTTTTGGGCCAAACGCCAACAAAGCTAACATTGGCTACTTCTGGAGATGAAAGCCTCATTGTGAGGTTTCAAGAACTACAGAACAATGTCTTTCTTGTAAAAACAAGATCAAATCTTCCTCCTAGTGTTACATTGGGCATGGAGTCTATTTAGGATGAAATATAACTTGAAAACAACATATTTACAATACCAAGGCTTGAAAGCCTTAACTGAAATAAAGTTCGAAGAACAACCCATTGGTTGGGCCATAAAAAACATATCCTTACTTTGATGCATCCATTTTGAAGTTGGAGATGTTGGTGAAGGGAATACCTAAGCAGTGGTACTATAGGATAAAAGTGATATCCGATGATAGCATGAGATGGATTGTGGGATATTTTATCAGCAGAGAAAAATGCAACAAAAAACAAACAAAGGTATAGGACCTAGAGATATTGGATCCCACCGTAGAACCACAATGGAGACAAATAGATGGAAAAAAATGGATGAATGGATAGTACAAAGTAATGTATGGGATCCAGGAGAAATGAGGACAAAAAAAATTCAGTAAGGCAAATGAAGTGGGAAACTACAACACAAAGTTTTGGACCCTCAAGGATTTAGTAGATTGAAGACATTTGAACAGGAGGTCAAAATATTTGAACCTAGGGAGTCTCATGCAAGAGCATCAACCCTAAGCAATATTTATTGTTTAGACCAAAAGGGGTTCATGGGATATCCAAAGGGAACTTTACTTTTATCAAATGTAAATTTGTA
Source organism: Pinus taeda (assembly GCA_000404065.3). Lineage (NCBI taxonomy): Eukaryota > Viridiplantae > Streptophyta > Pinopsida > Pinales > Pinaceae > Pinus > Pinus taeda. The sequence continues at coordinate 164,953 of APFE030685035.1, read as the reverse complement.
TAAAAGTAAAAATAGGGAGTTTCAATATACATACATATGTCCTAATAGGCTAGAAGAATCAAGAATAGTTGTGTTGTTTGGCTATTCTATGGAGATGATCTTATGGCCAAGTGGGCCCTTTCTAAATGTAACATGTGTCTAGGTTAGGTGTTAATTAGTCTTGGACAGGTGTCCAAATAACTTTAGTTAGTTAGGACATTTCCCATGCATTGGGAAATTATAAAAGTTATGTACAAGTAGATTAGAGGGTTGTGTCTAATCTAGTCAGAATTTATGAGAAAATTTTGTGTGTAAGACAATGTTGGAATAGACCAAAATAAAGGCCAAAGCATTGTTCAGTAGGAGTAGGAGACTTCTGCATATTTGTATAAGGAGATCAACCATTCACTGTATAATTAATTTTTTGAAATACAAATCGAAAATTAATTTGTCCCGGTGTGATGTGCATTATGTTCTCTATGTTTGAACTGTATTTATTAAGAATGGTGTATCTCAGTGAATAAGAAACACCATTTATTCCTAAAATGATTGCTTATATTCTGTATTGGACGCCTAAATGTATGCCATGAAAAAGAGGCAATTGCTTCCATGTTCGAATTACTAGTGTGTGTGTAGGTTTAACATGTAAGCTTGTGTGTGAAATAGCATGATCAAGGGATTGTATGAGTATAGAAGGCCCTGAATATTAAATCTAGAACTCAAATAAAAGAAAAAACTAGTTCGTGGCCTAGAGTAGAAGAGCCATGTATCACAACTCTATCAAAAGTGGAGAAGAAAAAGTTTGAAGTTGTAGAGAAGGAGCTCCAAGGGAAGAAGAAAGCTCTGTGTGAGAATTTGATGAAGAAGCTAAACTAGACAGGGAGATAAAAGTCGTGTCAAGCTAAGGTGTGGTTGAAGTGCAACAAAAGAGTGATGGGGAGACAACCTATGATTAACCCAACTAGGCGAATTTGAACAAGACTTGGCCTTTATGATCTAGTCAAGTGAGTTTGACGCAAGTCCCAACCCTTGACCTAGTGGGACCCAATCAACCTAGTTAGGCTTCAGAATAGTCTGGCATGTGGGAGGAAACCAAAGATAATGTAAAGGTCCCAACCTCTGACCTAGCTGAGCATTGAGAATAGTCAACAAATGGTTTGACTCTGACTCAAGTGGGAGATTCAATGTGTGAATATGTGGAAAATTTGTGTTATCTTGATATAAGGATCTCGGGGGGGTTTTTTGGGGACACTTTGAGTTGGATTGTATTTTTTTGATTGGGGAGTGTTTCATTGTGTGCTTTTTTTGCGTCAAATCGGACCTCTCGAGGAGAATAAGTGGGTTGAGATACTGGGGGGGGGGAGGATTATTTCTGAAGGAAAATAATTGGATATGTGAAAATAAAGATTGTGAATTTTGAGACAAGGATTGATTATTGATCTAAGAGGACATTTGTGGAAATTTGAGATTTTGGCAAGCTAGGTTTTCTTTTTTGAGATTTGGGCACAAAGAGCTAAGGATCGTCCCAAAGTTTCCTAGAGGTGAGAAGTCGAAGAGTTTATTCATAGTTGACTACGTGGTTGAAACTCTAGTAGGATAGCCTAATTTTATAGAAAATGATGAATAATCTATAAAGAGATGGACTAAATAAAAGATATTAAGATGCATTCCTCCTTATCATAAAAATTGTTATCAATTTCTAAATTGTATTAATTGCTAGACAAATTGTGATAATATGATGGAAATTTCTATAAGAGTTGTTTTACACTAAACTATTTAGCTATGTAAAAATATTTAAATTCTCTTTAAATGATTTTTTTTAAATAACAAATTATATACATAAGGGATTGCTCGGAAAAAATGTTTTTCCAATAGATCTAAAAGAGTTTGATAGCTGAAACTCAAATCTAGCAATGGGAGCTCATTTTCAAATCTTTGTAAAAACTCTTGGTGGGAAACCAATACTCATGAGGGTTTTGACTAGGGATCTGGTACAAGATCTTAAGCAAAAGATTGAAGAAAAGCTGGGCATTCCAACAAATATTTAAAGTGTGATTTATGTAGAGAAATCATTGCAAGAGGATGCCATCAAATTGAAACAGTACAACATCAATTACAATTCTACAATCATCATAAATTTGAGATTGTGGAGTGAAGCCCTAGGATTGAGAATTCCACTTGGAACAACTCTAGTGATTAATGGTGCGAGCTCTTTTAAGGATGCGGTGAGAGGGAAAGTTGCCACACAAACTCCAAATTTGACTATACTAGCCTTATCTATTTGAGAAGATGGAGAAAGCACCGGATGTGTCAGTAAAATTGATAGAAGTGAGTGGGATTTTCATTGTTCTCCAAACTAGAGCTTTGATATGCCGACTTAATGGCTTCTAGCCCAAGTCTGAAGATCTACATCAACGGATCTACCTTAGTTGGACTAAAAATTGTGATATCTACCTATGTGCAAAGGGATTTTTTGTGGTTAAATTTGTCAATCAGATAGATCTAGACTGTCATAAACGAAGGACCATCGTTTTGGGGAAGGGTAGGTGTCTTTGTCACTTCATGGTTTCCAACTTTTGATGGCACAACAATGGTGGTTACAAAGATGTTCATACGGGTAAGGTTGCACAATATCTTGCTTCCTTTTTGGCGTCATCAAGTTTTAGAAGATATTCGATATTAATTGGGGATATTTCTAAATATGGATTGAGAATGAATGGACATAGACATCTTAAGTTTTTCCCACTTTTGCATGGAGATACTTAAGGAAAGGCCTACTAGATCACATCCATTTGACTCATCAAGGTTTCAAGTGGACACAGTGGCTAGACTTTGAAAACGCTCCATTTAGGCGCTGAATCCACCATCAGTCAGGGCACTTGTAGAACTCATGCCCTCAAGCGAAAAAAAGGATAAATAAAGATCACAAAAGCCAAAGGGATAACAAGTTTAAGATCTTCCTTCTTTGGGCAACAAAGATGAAGAAATGGATGAGATTATTCAACAACCAAAAGCACAGAAACAACAAGGCTCTTAAGTGGAGGAGGGAGAAGAGAAGCAAAAGGATCTTGCTAAACATGCCGAGAAAAGCCACTGATCTAGCAGTGATCCAAACTTCGGGAAATTAGCATGAGCAAAATGGTACCATCCAAAGAATAGCAAAGATCATAGTAGCAAGCAACAGAAGGTGACCATACATTTCCAAAAGGAAGTAGGGGCATAAAGTGAACCCATACATTTTAGAGCTCAGATTCATATAAAAAAGTTCCCCCAAAAGTAGAAGACAATCAACTGTAAATAGTACCTACTACTAATGGTTTTTGGAAAAAAGTGAAAAAAAGAAAAAAAATGGAAAACTAAATGATTATTAGCATACTTAACCTCGACAATTTTATGTAATTTTCTTAATTGTGCATGGTGGGAATGGCTGATATGATAGAATGCTTTCATCTACGAATTGAATAAAAGCACAGATTATATGCATAAACACTTATACATGAAAATGATGCGCCGAAAATAAAATGAGTCTATAAATACACATACATGTTTCTAAACGCGCCGTTGCCCATGGGCCATTCGAAAAGATGACATCATCATGAGGGCGTTGCTAAGACTTCTTATTGCCTGCCAATGTCAGGCGGTATCTGTCAGACTTCACGCAAAAGACACTGCATTTTTTAAAATATTGTAATTAACATAGCGAATTTTGATCCTCTCGATTTTTTTACAATGACAGTTTTGTTTTGTTTTGGAATTATATATTTTAATTATTGGCCATGTGTTTGTTTTAATGATTTGTTTTTAAGGTATTATTTTTTTTTATATTTTAATAAATATATTTTGATAATGTAAAAATGTGATTTCCGTAATATTATTTAAATAAATTAAAATTTATTTTATTAAATTTATTTAAATAAAATGATTTATATTTTTTTAGATAATATTTATTTTTATTATATAATAGAAATTTGTAGATATTATATACAAAATTCTAATAAAAAATATACACTAATCTAGTGAAGGCCGGTCTCCCAGGAAATTAAATCATTTGCTAAACAAAAAAATCAATCTATAATTAAATATTATTAGCTTTTCAATCTATAATTAAATATTATTAAAAAAGCAAATTTAAATATGAAGTGCAAAAAGGAATATTAAAATATTTTTCTTAACCAAGCATCAAGTGCATAAAGACTTTCCTCGAATTGCTAGGATTGTTTATTAAAAAGAGACCTAGTCTACACAACCACGACGAGATCATTGAAAGACGGCACCCAATGGAAGACGTTTGCCTTCGCATCGGTCATACGATCACCCAATGTGAAAAATAAAGTCGGCCAAACACTCCATCATGGATAACGTATTTGTTATAAAATCACCCAAACACTAACTGACGGATAACGTTAAATTTCTCGTCAAAATTGCACACAATGTGGCGGAAGTTTTTAAAACTTATTGATTAACGTCATCATATATGACAAATTTTATTCATTTAAATGGGATTTATGGTAGTTTTTATTGGACATTTGTCGGGTTTTTGTTTTTTTTGTTTTTTTTTGTTTTGTTTTAAATTTAAATAATAAAAAATGTTGTGTTTTTATAACAATAATATTTATTTTTAAGACATACATATTCTATTTATGTTTACAAGGCATACACACTCTACCCCTCTCTGGTTTTGTACCTGTAACCTATTAAAAGGAAACACATGCTCTCAACCATTAAACCTACTCAAGTTATATTTATCTTTAAAAGTTTGAATTATATATATATATATATATATATATATAATATAATATATATATATATAAAATTGCATTTTCAAATTTATGTTTCTCAAAATTACTTCTAATTCTATTCAAAATAACTATTTATTCTACTCAAAATAGCTACTTATTCTCAAGCTTAGATGGCATAAGGATGCTTAGTTTTGGCTATACCATTAGAGGATAAAGGAGGAGATCATCTTGGGGATAAAGATAGTATTAAAAATACTATTACCTCCAAATTTAAGGATAAATTATGGGATGATAAGGGGGGAAAGGAAGCTAAGGTATTACAAGGATGAGATCAACCTCACCCTTATTAACTCGAATTATCTATATGCCTTGATGCCTACTAAGAAGATAATGGAAATTGCAAAGATTAGAACTAATTCTCATAAGTTTTATAGTGAAATGGCGTGTTGGATTATCCCCAAAACACCTTGGGACAAAAAACCCTACCACCTTTATGATACAAAGAGGGTTGAAGATGAAAAAAACTTTCTTAGATTGTCTGACTTGTACTCACATCTATTCTCATTTCCAAAACATTTGTCACTTATCCAACCTTCCTGACTTGTTAAGTCAACATAACTATAGTGGTCTTGGATCGTTTCTTTCCCTCCCTTTTAATTATAGAAATGAAAGTTTAAATATTAATATTGGATCAACCACATTGCTCATCTCCGTCATCGTTTCTAAGTCACTATATAACCAGACTTAAAGTGAGTGGGAAAAAACACAATGTGTAATTGGATCATTGAAACTACCTCTTGAATTGAACTACCACCACCATTATATATAATAAATTAAAAGCAAACACCTAATTTAAAATTTAAAAAACAAAAACACATTAAAAAACATTATTAGAAAAAAAAAATAGATACATAAAATGAAATACTATTGCCCATTACAAATCAACTTTGTACCTCTTAAATAACATAGGTAACCTCCATCAATTATAAACTCTTCTTATATATTAAATTAAAAACGAACACGTAATTTTAAATTAAAAATTAAAAAATGCTTTAACACAAAAACATAGATACATAAAATTAAATACAATTGTCCATTACAAATTAACTTTGTACCCCCAAATCAATTATTTTTATAAATTAACTTAGTACGCAAAGTCTATCTTTACGATTTTAATTACAAATTACAAACTAGTCCATTGGACATTAAACTTTTAAATATAATCGAATCTCTTATAGTTTTCCAAATTACAGAAATAGCGATTGTTCAAACGCCACGTAGCTTCGATGAGGATTCTTGACTTTCGACAGTAGTGAGTGGTCGCAAGAGCGCAGTCATTTATTTGCACAAATTTTCTAATTTGAAAGTGGGCCGTTGAGAAAACCGGTGGCCTGTCATTCTCGTCGTAGTTAGCTCCCCGGTATGTCGAAGGGGTAATTTTGAAGGCCACAAATGCCAAAAAACATGAGGTTCGGGCCACTGGATTTCTCGAAGGACGGGAGATGCTTAGTCTGTTTGAGGTCCCCCTTGCCTGCTGTAGCAAATAGCGAACGCCGGTTTTTGTACTGCTTTATTTCTCACCACAAGTGGGACGTTCCTCTTTCATTTCATAAACCCTGATAAGGAAGGAAAGAATTTCCAGCACCCTACATCTCCTTGGTATTCACAGGTTCTGAGATCGATCCTCATCCGCCGCTGGCAATGGATGAGACCAAGGAAACCGCAACGAAGCGTCCTCTGGAATCATCATTACCTTGGATTACGAATAGAGAGGAGGCGGAGGTGGAGGCTGATTACCTCAATCCCATTCCGAAGCGGTCTTGCACGACCAGAGACGGCGACAGCTTCGAAGAATTCTTCGCTTTGTTGCAACGGATCGGGGAATCACACAGGTATTGCTCCAGGACACGGAACGACCTCAACCGCCAAGAGTCCAAGGCATCCTGGCGCCCGTCCTTCGTGTGGGAGGATTTCTCAAGTCGCGGGAATGGAACGCGCGACATCAAGTCCCGCTTGTCCGCCTTGAAGGCCAGCGATAGGCGCGTCGAGGAGAAAAAAGTAGTTCGCCACGCGAGTAACAATCCGGAGTCGGGGACCAATGCGAATCCGTCCCTGGAAGGCCTGGATCTCAACAGTTTACCGGCAGGGGTGTCCCAGTTCCAGTAGGTGTGAGCTTTTTGGAGATAAAGTAACAAGGCGGCAATAACAGGCCGAACTGTTACCAATATGGCCAAATGTCCTAAACGTCCACATGCAGATTTAGCATAAGTATGTATATAATCTCTGATGTTATTTTACATCTAAAACATATCAGAAACCATATGTTTTGCATCTAAATTATACCATTGACTATAATTATCTTTTATAAATGCCCTGACATTTTTGTAATGAAAGTGCTGATTTATTGCCTTGAATTCTGCATTATGTATTTTCATCTATGAAAAGTTCTTATTGGTTTGGAATAGTAATCTAAATGCAAAATCATATTAATTTATTTTAATAAAGAATGAGTATAACCTGCCGCATATACCAATTGATTATAGGACGTTTAGAAGGTGGAACCATATCTGTACACGCCAATATCTAAAACTCGTGCTTTAATTTGTGATTGCAATGATATGTACTTGCTGTGTGAAATTTTGGACAAATATTTGGCATTTCCCACAATGTGTGTTGTGATTGTATAAATGTAACAATATTTTTATATAGATAGCAGCTTCCATGTATTTAATCGGTGTGAAATAAAGTTATTTATCATTTTTTATGGTAATTGCATTAATGTAAATAGATTTGTCTGTGTCAATTGTAAATTTCAGTTTTTTGGATATCTAAAACTGATCTGCAATAGACATAAATTTATATAATAGAAACCACTTAAGCTTTCAACAAAAAAATATTATAATAAAGATAATTAATTTGCATTTACAGGAGTATTAACGTTAAGTGAGAGAATTCACCAAATAATTTTATTTTTTTAAATGTAAAACTGAAAATCCTGGAAGCCAATCTACCAAAAACAAGATTTGCAACATCAAAATGTCAAACGCTTCTTCAAATTCCGAATCAGGTATGAGCATTACGACCGTTTCGATTTAGTTTGCATTTAATAGTTCTGACATTAGAACTTATATAATTTTTTTCGATAAATCTAGAAATTCCTGCGTTTGTTTCGGAATGTTTTGCTAAGACCATGTATTCTAGCTATATCGAGAGAATTAGTAACGTTTTGCTGAGATTTGCATTTTGTTTACCCGATTTGTAAGCATGTTTATGATTTTTGTATTATTTTCAGTAGCATTAATTAAGTAGACATTATAATGAACGTGGTTAATCATTTTCAAATCTTTTTCAAATCATTTAAAATTTTCAAATCTTTTACATAAAGTTTAAAATACTCGCCCATTAAAAAGCTAATGGACCCAATTTTGTTGCCTCCCACAAAATTTTAAACATCGAAATGTTAAATACTTCATTCAAATTCTGAATCAGGCATGAACATACCGTTACCAGTCTGTGGTTTCAGTTTCGTTTTGCATTTAAAGTTTTACCTCAAACAAATAATATGTTTACATTTCCCTCAAATACCTCACCAGGTATGAAGATTACAAACCGGTGATTACAATTTCGTTAGCATTTAATTGTTGTGACTTAGAACTTATATATGTTTTTCAATAAATTTAAAAATCCCTGCGTATGTTTTGCTAAAAAGTATACGTATTCTAGTTATTGAAAGAATTTACTGAAGTTTTTGCTCGGGATTGCATTTTATTTATAGGAGTTGTAATCATGTTTAAGATTTTTGTCCGTGATTTTCAGCCATATTTCAATATTTGTTGGGAGAAAGGCTGAACAGTGATCTAATTGGAAGAAAGTTGTTTGAGTTGTTAAATAATGCTACACATGGCTTGAAGTTGGTTACTTTGAGGGTGCAAAACCATAAAGAAGTACAAAAGTTGGGTGGTTTGTTAGTGGAATATGCTGGTTAAGTCGTCATTAGTGGGGTACTTGGTTGACTTTGTCCATTCCAAGCTGAGTCGTACCTACTTGGCGAAGTCCTATCAATTGAGTAGGTAGTCGACTTTGTCGATGCCAAGCCCAATCGACCCTCGTATGTGAAGGTTATCAATTCAGTTGTCGGTAGACTTTTCATTACCCAGTGAAATCAAACCGAGATATTTTTAATATTAAATGGAAAAATGATTTGTTAACCAATGAAATGTTAACATTATTATGCAAACTTGTCTAGAAATTTATAGACTTTTACTACTTTTATAATGATGTAAGAATAGAATTAAAAAATTAATGGTTAGCATTATGCAAGCTTGTCTAGAAATCTATAGACTTTTAGTTCTTATATAATGATGTAAGGATCGAATTAAAAAATAAAATATTTAGTTTTAGGTAAACATGTCTATTGGGCAATGATAAGTATTTGAACAGCCACAAAAAAAGTTTAAAATATAAGTATTTGAATAGTGACCAAAAAGTGTTAAATTATAAAGTAGTTTTATGTAAATTTTAACCCTTTTAGAAATCATAAGTATAAACAAAATTAATTATTCATTTAACTTCACTTAAGTCAATCAAATTTCTTATTATTTAACTTCACCCAAATCAATCAAATTTCTTATTATTTTGAATTCCCACAACACTTTTGTCCTTTTATTTTGAATTAGTGCAACATTTTTGTTTCGTTATCTTTTGGGAGGCTTGATAACAAAATTACCACATGCCCTCAAGTTTAGAGTTTTCTATCATATGACATGTTATTTATATAACACTTGTCCATGATCATTTCAGACCATTGTTGCACAACGAACGTAGGTGTTGTACTCATGCTGTCTCTTAATAAAGCACCTAGGTTTCAACATTTATAAGACCGTGGTGCTTTATAAAAATAACGATCGTGCTACATGCTTTTTAGCGGACATTGTGCCTATATATTATAAAAGTGCACAACAAGTATCAATCAGCAAAATCAACAAACTCTATTGAGTTTTAACAATACTAAACCATACCTGTATTTAGTAACAACCATCCTTCACTGATCATAAATGATGGACATGCACCCAAACAAATTGATTAGAGACAATACTCTTCATCGTTTCTTCATATTGCTTTGAGATTTGGATCCTTCTTATGCCATAAGGATTTACTAGTTTTCAAAAGTGTGATTATCAAATTTCAAAAGTGTGATCGTCAATTTCCCGAAATGTGACCACTAGTTTTTAGAAGTGTGATCATCAATTTTCAAAAAAGTGATTATGAGTTTCCAGTGGTGTCATTATTTGTCTCCAATAGTATAACATGATGTATTTACTCAAACATTATGTATTTTGTCCAAGTGTTGTCACCTAGGTTGTCCCCCATCTCCATATAGGCCAAATTCTAGCAAATAGTGTGGTGCCATTATTTGTTTCCAATAGTGTAACATGATTTATTTACTCAAACATTATGTATTTTGTCAGTGTTGCCACCTAGGTTGTCCCCCATCTCCATAGGCCAAATTTTAGGAAATAGTGTGGATGACCCTACCTTCCTACACTCCTTTGGGCTTTCAAGCTACTTTTTAGGTAATAAGGGGTGAACCCTCAATATCTATTAAAACAAGACACCTTCTTGTAACACCCTTCGAGCAATTGAACCTTCTTGTAACACCCTCTTCCCATATCTACCTTAGCAACTGGCTAGCCAGGGTAAACATGCGACAAAAGACCACTATGGTATGATTTGACTTCCTAAGTCACATTAAGGAAGTGGAACTGATGGAAAACCACCATACAAACATCCAACATCATCAACAGAACCCTCAGAGAACAAGTTAGCCACTCAGTTGGGCCATAGTCACTCTCATGCTATGGGCAAGGGAGCGACCTATTATCACTCCAGGAAACTCTCCTAGGTTGCAGCTCGGAGATGCGTGGTAACATATTATCTTCAATATTGTTCTTAGAATTATTGGAATGGATGATGGCTTGGATCAAGTCAGATAACCATTTCAGCTCTATTCTCACTCAAGACATGCATGAACACTCTCACCAATATAAGGCTTTAGACCACTAATGTTCAATAATTTATAAATTCAATGGATAGATGGAGAATATTGACTGTACCAATAGATTGCATACATAAACATAAATGAATGGCTAGCTACAGGAAACAAAGAGAACACTGACTATACCGGTAGATGCATATATGACCACATATGAATGGCTAGCTACAAGCAATAAAAGAAGCTTGGAAATCTAATTTATCAAAGCAGAGATAAGATGAAAGTTATCTGGCTTTAGATACAAAAGAAAACATGAACAAATTGTTCAAGTGCAAGCATAGAATAGCAAAGAGAATGGACATTGAACATATAATAGCAAAATAAGCTTATATTGTTAGAATGAAGATGCGAAGCTTGCAGGAATAGAGGAGGAACAATCTCCAGAAGTTGAACCTGTATTACATCTTACTTTCGGATATTCATAGCTTTTTACAATGCTCCCGAGCTCTAAGAGGCTCAGAGTCTTAATATTGTTTGATCTGTCCCTTAACTGTTTGATTCTCTCTATGGGCAAGCATGGCTCGGAGGTTTTCACCTTCTGACAGAGGAATAACCACCTTCAGGTAGTTTGATGCACTGTCTGGGAGTTGTCTTGTGCCAGAGATGCTCCATGATGTTTGTTTGATGAGCTGCGCTGGGCTATTGATGCGCTATGCTGCTTCTCAGCCTCTATGTCGGTTTGGGGAGGAGTTGCGCGTGTTGTGGCCCATTCAATGTTTTAACAATGCATGCTTTCTGTAAAAACAGAACAGCGCTGCCCTATTATGGACCTCTGTTAAGAATAATGAATACTTCTATTTTAGATAGAAAACACAAAAATCATTGAGAAATACCGCCCCTTTGTGTCCTTTTCAGACTTCAATAGTCCTCAAAAATGGTTTATATCCATCGGGTCTGCCTTTGGGGTCGCTATCACGAGTCGCTGATGGCCTGACCCTGTGTATTTTCTTTGTATTCTGGAATACGTAAAAACACTGAAAATGTATGAAAAATGGCTTTGGCGGACTTCAGATATTATATATTTCACTTCCCAGGACCTTTCGAGTCCAGGACTCATCGTAATCGGCATTGGCCAAAGCTTCCTTTGTATTTCATTTAAACAACGAAAACACACAATATACATTAAAAAATGGGCTTTTGCAGACTTGAAAATATATATATTTTGCTTCCCAAACCCTTTTGGGTCTGGGCTTCATCGCAATCGGCGTTGACGTGTTCCCCTTTGTATTTCGTTATATAACAAAATACATTAAAATGCATTTAAACAAGCCTTCCCACTGACTTCAAAATTTATGAACTTGCATATATATGCTGTCAGGTCCGGTCACTGGGTCACACATATGCCTATGCATAGGCCCTGCCCATGGTATAATGTTGATGTGATGTAACGATGCGATAAATCACAATCGCGCATCGCTCACTCCCTGGGTCCCCATCGATAGTGATATTGACGATATCGGTGATTGGCATGTTGGTTGGCCCGATCTCATCGCGACTCTACTCTGACTGCCTCCGATGGCTGATGCGATTAGCCACTTAGATTTGGGCCGTTGATCGGCCAGATCTAACAGCAGCTGTTCGTTTCCATATTTATGTTTGCAATACTTTGTTTTTTCACTGTTTTAATGCTTTTTTTGCCTCCCGATAGTGCATTTCTACCCTTCCAAGGGCTCTCCTCCCTCGCTTGTTTCGATCTTGGGATGATATTAAGCACTTTTGAAGACTTAGGGAGTGTTTTGGATCATATTTGGATCCATTTGCATGATTTTAAGCAAACTTTGGAGAGTTTGGGAGTGTTTTGGATCCATTTTTAGGCCAAAAGCCAACAAAGCTAACACTACCTCCTTCTGGGGATGAAAGCCTCCATGTGAGGTTTCAAGAACTACAAAACAATGCCTTTCCTGTAAAAACAAGATCAACTTCCTCCTAGTGTTGCATTGGGCATGGAGTCTATTTAGGATGAAATAAAACTTGAAAACAACATATTTACAATACCAAGGCTTGAAAGCCTTAACTGAAATAAAGTTCGAAGAACAGCCCATTGACTGGGCCGTCAAAAGCATATCCTTCCTTTGATGCATTCCTTTTGAGAAAACAATCACCAAATTGAAAATTGACCCTTTTTACCTTTCTATCAAAGGTTGCTCTCTCTTGGTCAATGTGCATATCAGCAAATTCATCAAAGACATGCAAAAGCCTATTAATTTGATCATCTACTTCAAAAACTTTCCAACATTTGATATTATTAGCCAGAGATGGTCTATATTTCACCTCATCTCTGTATGCTTTCAGCTTTGGATGTTTTGTTTGGAAGGTTTTGTACACCTACTGAATGATAAGGTTTGCTTCATACTCTGTTGTGTCATTTTTGACCTAAAAACTTAATATAAAAGATGAATCAATGTATTCCTCTATGGGGGACATAAGGACTTCACCTATTCCTACAACTTCCTTAGAGCAAGCCCCATCAAAGAACATGTCCCAAATATTTGGGCCTTCTTCCTCTGTGATCTAGCAAACTGGTTTTTTAAGTTGCGTAGAGGCAAATTGATAAGGCTTGGTAATGTCAAGACCGAGCTTATCGATGACAGCCTTGGGCATTGGATTATGGCTAGCTCTAATGTCTAGAAGGCAATTATGAAGGATTTCATCATGAATAGATAGAGAAATATAGAATGATGGGGATCTATCTTCACAATTTTCAATCATTGGGCTGAGAATAACAGTTGGTTGGTCATCTTGCAGATTTACATAGTCAATGGAGGCTTGGATTGCTTTAGGCTCAAGATCCTCAAGGATGGATGCTTTGAAGGACTCATTCTTCACTAGTTCAATCAGAGGCATAGGTATTCTTGGCTTTTGAATTTCTGATTGAAAACTGAAAGAAGAAGGGGACTTGTCAAGGCCTATTACCTCTATGGCTGGAGCTTTGAGGACGATAGGATCAACTACTGGTTGCTTCTGCTTATTAGCTTATTGTTTTGCAGGGACAAAAACTTTATGAACATGAGTCTCCTTGGCATTATTCATCTTTGACCTCAGATTATATCTTTGCTGATCTTCAGTTTGTAGAACAGCTACACCGTCCCACTCTTGGCTGATCTGGTCATTGAATAATGACTTCTCATAGGCACCTTTGGTTAAAAAAGTGGCACTTCCTTTGTCTTCCATACAATGGATCTCATCATTTTCATCAAACTTCTCTTCTTCCATGACTACATTTTGAAAAGGGATCTTCACCCTTTGGTCTTCATTGGCCTCTTTGCTTCTTTGCAAAATTTGCAACTGCTCATTAGGTCTTCTATATGGATTTGGATTTGGAGGAGCAAAGGTATTAGGAACCCTTCCTTTCCCAGAATGCTACTTAACCTTTAATTTGGAAACTTTAGAGACTAATGACTCTATCATCTTGGCCATTTTATCGATCTTGGGATCTGAAGATGATGAAGGCTCACCCCTCTATCTCCTTCTATTAGAATTACCTTTGAGCTTTTTTGTAGCCATGATGTTTGATTCTACTTCTAGGGCTGCATATTGCATATAAGCCAAAGAAGCACATCGCCTCTCCCTCAATAGTAAACAGAAGTCAGAATCAAAGGCACTTGCATAGATGAGTCTAGCATAGGTAGTGGTGGGTTTTACTTCAGTTTGTATCTTGTTGTACATGTGGTTAATTCTCTTATTAAAATCAGACAACAGCTCACCATTTTCCTTTTGTAAGTTCCCAAACTCAGTGTGCTAGTAAAGGAGATCCTTCTTATCCCCCCAATGCTTTAGGAATGCATCATCTAAGGCCTCAATATCTAATATATATATTGGGATCAGTTCTCTGAACCATTTTCTAGCCTCTCCATCTAGACTTTGGACAAAGACTCTCATCCAGACATCATCTTTGCTGATGTCTAGGTTATCGGCATAACTGTAGAATGACTCAAGATGTTCTTCAGCTGAAACACCTTCAGTCCCAGTGAACTTCGACATATACTTCTGATACTCTCTAGTAGGCATAGCATTCAAAGGAGTGGGTAGTACTAGAGGTCCATACCTAGCAGCTATGATTCTTTCCATTTTGATAGGTGCTTGTGGACCTGCCATAGTTATGGTGGCTAAAAGAGTACTGGCAGTCTGAATGATAGAGGGCTGAGGAGTGACGATAAGACTAAAGGAGTATGATGGATAGGAGGTGAGGTTTCCTTTGGGCATACAATAAAAGGAAAACCTAAAGAATAAGGAGCTTTATGAATATCTAAGAGTTTTTCTTCACTGCTAGTATTAGAAGCTATACTCTCAACATATATTTGTTGTATTATAGGCCTTTCTTGAAGAGATATAGGAGATTGTTTAGGTTTACCTGAACTTGATGCTCCTTTCTGCAATAACTTCTTTCTTTGATGATCTTTTCAGGGTTAGGTACTGGGTCAGCTTGTGAATTTTGAGGATTTTTCCAAGTATGCCTCACAAACTAAGCCAGAACTATGAAGTGGAGTCGCCAAGAGGTTTGGCTTCCAGTAGAGTCACTAGATAGATGATTACAACAAAAAAAGTGCCCAGACTTTGTCTATCATCAAAGCTGGATCTATGTCGTTTCCCAGGGAAGTTTAGCTTCAATTTCCTCTCCCCGACAACGGTGCCAATTATGTTATCACTACAGGAAACTCTCCTAGGTTGCAGCTCGGAGATTCTTGGTAACATATAATCTTCAATATTGTTCTTAGAACTATTAGAATGGATGATGGTTTGGATCAAGTCAGATAACCATTTCAGCTCTATTCTCACTCAAGACATGCATGAACACTCTCACCAATACAACGTTGTAGACCACTAATGCTCAATAATTTATAAATTCAATGGATAGATGGAGAATACTAACTGTACCAGCAGATTGCATACATAAACATAAATGAATGGCTAGGTACAAGCAACAAAGAGAATACTGACAGTATCAGTAGATGCATATATGACCACATATGAATGGCTAGTTACAGGTAGTAAAAGAAGCTTGCAAATCTAATTTATCAAAGTAGAGATAAGATGACAGTTATCTGGCCTTAGACACAAAATAAAACATGAACAAATTATTCAAGTGCAAGCACAGAATAGCAAAGAGAATGGACATTGAACATATAATAGCAAAATACGCTTATATTGCTAGAATGAAGATGAGAAGCTTAAAGGAACAGAGGAGGAACAATCTCTAGAAGTTGAACCTGTATTACATCTTACTTTAAGATATTTATAGCTTTTTATAATGATCCTGAGCTCCAAGAGGCTCAGAGTCTTAATCTTGTCTGATCTATCCCTTAAATGTTTAATTCTCTCTATGGGCAAGCATGGCTCGGAGGTTTTCACCTTCTAACAGAGGAATAACCACCTTCAGGTAGTTTGATGTGCTTTTTGGGAGCTATCTCGTGCCAGAGATGCTCCATGATGTTTGTTTGATGAGCTACGCTGGGTTATTGATGCGCTGTGCTACTTCTCAGACTCTATGTTGGTTTGGGGAGGAGTTATGCGTGCTGTGGCCCTCTCAATGGTTTAACAATGAATGCTTTCTGTAAAAATAGAATAGCATTGCCCTATTGTGGACCTCTATTAAGAATAATGAATATTTCTGTTTTAAATAGAAAACACAACAATCACTAAGAAATCCCGCCCCTCTGTGTCCTTTTCGGACTTCAAAAGTCCTCAAAAATGGTTTATATCCATCGGGTCTACCTTTGGGGTCACTATCGCGAGTCGCTGATGGCGTGGCCCTGCATATTTTCTTTGTATTCTGGAATACATAAAAACACTGAAAATGTATGAAAAATGGCTTTGGTGGACTTCAAATATTATATATTTCACTTCCTGGGACCCTTTGGGTCTAGGACTCATTACAATCGGCGCTGGCCAAAGGTTCCTTTGTATTTCATTTAAACAACGAAAACACATAATATACATTAAAAAATGGGCTTTTGTGGACTTGAAAATATATATGTTTTTCTTCCCGAACCCTTTAAGATCTGGGCTTCATCGCAATCGGCACTGACCTGTTCCCCTTTGTATTTCGTTATATAACGAAATACATTAAAGTGTGTTTAAAATAGGCCTTCCCACGGACTTCAAAATTTATGAACTCTCATATATATGCCATCGGGTCCAGTCACCAGGTTGCACATATGCCTATGCATAGGCCCCGCCCATGGTATAGTGCCGTTGCGATATAACAATGTGATAAATCGCAATCACGCATCGCTCACTCTCCGGGTCCTTCATATAACATGGCATATGCTCCCCACCGATAGCAATATTGGCGATATCGATGATCGACATATTGCTCGGCCTGATCTCATCGCCACTCTACTCCGACTGCCTCTGATGGCCACCACCGATGCAATTAGCTGCTTAGATTTGGGTCGTTGATCGGCCGATATAACGAGAGTTGTGCGTTGCCATGTTTATGCTTCCAATACTTTGTTTTTTCACTGTTTTAATGTGTTTTTTGCCTCCCGATAGTGCATTTCTGCCCTTCCAAGGGCTCTCCTCCCTCACTTGTTTCAATCTTGGGATGATCTTAAGCACTTTTGAAGACTTAGGGAGTGTTTTAGAGCATATTTGGATCCATTTGCATGATTTTAAGCAAACTTTGGAGAGTTTGGGAGTGTTCTGGATCCATTTTTGGGCCAAACACCAACAAGCTAACACGACCAACAACCTAAAGTCGCTCTCACAGGCCTACCTACCATTGACTACGGACCAAAATTGTCAATGTTGTGTCAGTGACCCTAGGATTTAAGCCACCCTTTTAGGCTCAGAGCCCACGACACTTCCCAGAACTGATCCGTCTCTTCAAATCAGTAAAGTAAGAGGGAAATGAAAGTACTAAAGAAAATATGTGTTCAAGACCTTGATTGGATCCCTACTAGCCATGATAGGCATTTTGTTAAACATATCATTGACATGTAATCTTCAGGTGCAAACAATATAGTTAAGTGTAGGGATCTCATACTTATCTAAGAATCGATATCAACCATTGTTTCCTCATGACATTTTCTGCATTATCATCTATTAGGTCATAGACACATTATCCGTTCACATACAAGTAAAAATAAAATGTGCATATAGCCAGCATAATAGGAACAAAAATACAATAAACATATCGGCGATTAGAGCCATAAATACATCGATACCTTTACACATGAGAATCAAGGGAATGGATTTCTCATTAATGAATGCAATGAACCAACCAGAGATGGGACTGTCACGTTCCATCCGATGGTGGAATGGTTGAGCCAAATCTCTCTTCAACCATTCACCCCTGTGCCATATTCCAAGCATGAATGTGGGATCTCATAAAACACATTAATAAAAACTCATCCAGGGCTTCCAGAGGCCATCCACCTCAACCCATCAAATAGTGATTCCACCTCACGGTCGAAGATCACCAAAACGATCATCGAATTTATCTTCATCCAAGCCTTCTAGGGCTTCCAGAGTGTTTTGCCAACCAAGGCTTCTGAAACTAGTAACTCGACCCACATTTTATACAAGGCTTCAGAGCATTTTTCCAACCAAGGCTTCTAGGACTATCAAATCAACCCACCAAGGGCTTCGAGAGCATTTTTCCAACCAGGGCTTCCAAGACTAGTAACTCAACCCAAGCTGTTACAGGGCTTCCATAGCATTTGTTCAACCATGGCTTCCATGATTAATAACTCAACCCAAGATAAGGAAACATGAGAACCAACTGAAAACAAGCAATGAAAGTAAACCCATGATCACCATGGCTATCCAGGAAATGCCAAGGCTAGGCAATCCACTATCGATTCGAAAAATCCTCCATGCCAATGACATATCACAACCAAGAAACCACATGCATATGCCATGCATACCAAAACTAGTGAAGAAATCATACATGTAGCTTGATACCTACAAGAAAATTTGATGTAGTTGCTGATGTCGATGCCTTTGCGCTTTCCTGCTCTTTCCTTTCCTTCTTGCTCCAAAAATCCAAGTATGCCACACCCTCCAAGAGTGATCCAAGAAATCCCTAAATATCCAAGAGTATGAGAGAGAGAGAATAATGAGAGAGCTCCAACACTGAACTGACAAAAGGTTACCAACTGATCCTCATAAGCCTTTTTATGAATGAGGCCTCTATTTTCTTCATTTTCCATTATTTTCCGTCATCTTCCTCCTCACATGCAACTTGTGACCTTTCACCTTGCTTTTTCTCCTAATTTCCATTATTTTCATAAATAAATGTGAAAAAATGCATTTTTCCTTTTAATGCCTTAGTCATTGCCTTTTCCAATTTCCTTAGCCATAAACAACCAAATGAACACCCCCTAGGATGTATTGCCCAACATTTAGCTTGGAATAAGTGTCCCATTCATCTGTGGTTATTTTTTTTAACTTTATTACATGGAATTTCCACAAGGGCTATTACAGAACCCTCCCCCTTAGGAAACACCATCCTCGGTGTTCAATCAAACATATGCCTCAACAACCTACTGAAAGAAGACGTATTGCAAATGGAGATTTATAACACAGCTTGATGAAATATTTACAATGAAAGATCTGCTCAAGAAAAAACATCATGACAACATGACAACATACCACATATTGGAGCTTTATAACACATGTCATTACAATATTTACAATGATCATCTTGCTGAGTGCCAACTCATATAACATCACAACATCATGATAAAATAACAACATACCTCATAGTGGAGCTTTATAATATAGCTCGTTACGCTATTTACATCCATACACAGGTGTACATATAGCAACATCATCAATAATATATATAGCAAAACATATATCAAACATATACTAAGATCATATCTAGGCATATATCAAAACATCATATAGCATATATCAACTATCATAAAGTATATATCAATCATCATAAGAATATACTAAACCAACATAAGAAAATACTAAACCACCATAAAGCATATACCAAGCCATCATAACAAAATACTAAACCACCATAAGAAATCACCAAACCACCTTAAGAAATCACCAAACCACCATATCAAATCTTCTTTGCCTCAACCAACAAACAAGGAAGGACACATGGCTCGCTTCTGATCTGACATGTCCCATGTAACTTCATCAGGACCAAAGTGCTTCCATCTCACTTTAACTTGCTCTATTGCTCGGTTCCGGAGCATGAGCACCTTTTTCTGCAATATACACTTAGGCTTCCGCTAGAATTCTCCATCTTGTTTCACCTGTAATACAGATCAGTCAATCACATGATCAACATCCTTAACATATGTCTTAAGCAAATATACATGGAAAACATCATGGAATTTCACTGTCGGAGGCAGTGTAAGTCGATAGGATATTGGTCCAATCTGCTCAATAATACTAAAAGGTCCACAAAACTGTGGTGCCAACTTGGCACATGAGCCAATCCGTAAGGAGCTCTTCTTTGTTTTGATGTGCAAGCACACTTGTTCCCCAACCTGGAACTCCTTGAACAACCTATTCCTATCTGCATAACTATTTTTCATATCCTGTGCTACCTTGAGATTCTTCTTGATCACCTGCATCTCTTGTTCCATGTCCGCCAACATATATGGTCCAATCAATACTCTGCTACCCAGATCACTCTAACTAATGGGAGTGTTACAACTCTGCCCATGCAATGCCTCAAGAGGACTCATCCTCGATGACTCTTGATAACTATTGTTTTATGCAAAATCGGCCAAAGGGAGATACTCTTCCCACTTCCTCTACTGATGCATCACATACATCCTTAACATATCCTCTAATATCCTATTGACTCTCTCTTGTCTGTCCATCTGTATATGGATGATAAGTTGTGCTAAAGGCCAAATCTGTGCCCAAACCTGCAAATAACGCCTTCCAAAACTTGAAAGTGAACTTCGCATCCTTGTCTAAAACAATCTTCTTTGGAACACCATGTAGTCTAACCACGTCAAAGATGAATACTTTTGCCACATCACTAGCTGAGAATGTAGACTTTACTAGAACAAAGTGTGCAACCCTTGTTAACTTGTCCACAATGACCATGATGGAATCATATTGCTTCACTATCTTTAGAAACCATGTGATGAAATCCATGGAAATGACCTCCCATTTCCACTTGGAAATAACGATCGGTTGTAGCAGTCCACTTAGATGTTTGCAGTCTACCTTCACTCGCTGAAAATCGAAACATCTAGCCACAAACTATACTACATTCCTTTTCAGATTCGGCCAATAGTAATAACTTTTCACTGTTGTGAGTGTCTTCTGATAACCTAGGTGACATGAATAAGGTTTCACATGAAACTCCCTTAAGATCACTTTCTTGAGCTTGCTGCTATCTGGTACATATATCCTGTCCCGAAACCTGACTAATCCCTCTACTGTAAGACAATAGGCTATGCCCTGTGCACCTGCACCTGCACTTGTATCTATACCTGTTCTTGTACCTGTACTACCGCCTCTACCTATACCACTACATGTACCTTTACTTGCACCTGTACCTATACCTGTACTATCACCTTGCTGCAACCTGTGCATAATCTCCATATACCTGACAACCTGTTGTCTTGCCTACAAGATCCTATCCTGTAAATATATCTCATAAGAGCTCATAGCTACCAAGTGATGTATCTGAGTCCATCTAGTGAGAGAATCTTCCACCCCATTCTTTTTACCTTTGATGTACCTGATCTCAAAGTCAAACTCGTTGATCATGACCAACCATCTATCCTTCCTGGCATTCAAATTATGTTGGTCAAACAAATACCTCAACTCAATATGATAACTCATAAGCAAAAATTGCCTGCCAAGAAGATAGTGCCTTTACATATTCAGTGCATGTATAATCTCTACCAACTTGAGATCATGCGTTGGGTAGTTCTTCTCGTGTTCTTTTAGTTTCCAAGACTCATAACATACCACCTGTTCATCCTGCATAAAGACTACACAAAGTCCTCACTTGAAAGCATTTTTACATACTATGAATTCTTTGTCCACATCTGGAATCTATAGTACTGGTGCATGCATCAACAATTGCTTGAGCTTCTCAAAGCTAGCCTCACACTCTTGAGTCCGTTCAAACCTCTTAACTTTCTTCAGCAATGATGTGATAAGATAAGCAATCTGTAAGAAATTCCTGATGAACCTCCTATAATAGCGTGCCAAACCCATGAAAGATCTCACCTCTTCCACACTCTTAGGAGATACCCACTCCATGATGGCCCTTATCTTCTCTTCATCTACTTCAATGCCCTCCTTGTAGACAACATGTCCCAAGTAATCTCCCTCAGTCTAAAAGAAATTACATTTCTTGAGCTCAGCATACAACTGATGCTCTCTCCACAATCTCAACACTGCTGCTAAGTGCTCAACATGCTCTTCCTCATTTTTATAATATTACAATATATCATCAATGAACACAATAACAAACTTACCCAAATATGGACGCAACACACTATTCATCAAACACATGAATGTGGTTGGAGCATTAACTAAGCCAAATGGAACAACAACAAACTCATAATGCCCACATGTGGTCCTAAATGCAGTCTTGTAAAGGTCCTCCTATTTGATGTGTACTTGATGGTATCTAGATCTCAAATCAATCTTTGATAACACTCTTGCTCCCTTCAACTGATTGAAAAATTCATCAATCCTCAGAAAAGGGTATTTTTCTTTATAGTCACATTGTTTAATTGCCTATAATCAATGCATAATTTGAGGGTACCATCCTTCTTCCTCACAAACAAGATCAGTGCGCCCCAAGGTGATACACTTTGCCTAATGTACCCCTTGTCCAAATTTCCTTTAATTTAAACTTTAACTCAACCAACTCAGATGTGCTCATCCTGTAGGGTGCTTTCAATGCTGGAGCTGCCCCTGGCACTAACTCAATAGAAAATTCTACCTCCCTATAAGGTCAAAAATTTGTAATGTCCTCAGGAAATACATCCTTGAACTACCATAAAACATGGTATTTGTTCATGACGTCTCCATCCTCAACCTCCTTACCCTTATCACTAGAGATATGTACTGCAAATAGCTTGCACCCTTTCCTAAAGCTATGCTTTGCTTGCATAGTTGTCACCATCCTAACTGATGTGGCTTTCTTATTACCTTGCAAGACTCTTGGTTCCCCATTATCATCAACACACTCAATAGCTTTGTCATAGTAGTCAACCTTGGTTCTATGTAGATACAACCAATCCATGCCCAATAACATATTGTATGAACCCAATGGTAATACATTCAAATGTGTTGCTCTATGCATACCATTTAAGTCAAATGTGCAAGCTCTTACCCAATGATGAACTCAGTTCTTCATACTTGTATCCAACTGAACTAACCAAGACTCTGCATGCAATTCTTTACTCAAACCACACTTATCCACCAAGTTAGGACTAACATAGCTATAATTAGATCCAATGCCAATCAAAATAGAAATAACTTAATCACAAATCTTACTCTCCATCTCAATGATAGATGCCTGATGTTCTGCCTGCCTATTGTCCATGACTACATAGATACGAGGAATACATCTCCAACAGTCTATGCCTCATGTGCATTGTATTTGAGATCTACCACCCTGATTTTGTAGACAATCCCTCCTGCGATGATCTTTGCCACAAGTCCAACATTATATAGAATTCCAAACTCCATCCTTGTTATCCTCCTTAGCTTGATGTCCTTTTCCTCTATCTTATGCATTAAACCTCTTAGGAGGTGTAACGTTCTCCTTGTTATCTACACCCTATGGCCTTGCTCACTTTTTATCCCATTTTCCTCTGTTCTTTACATTACCTCTCCAGTCTATCTTAGAATCAATTATGTGCTTCAATTGTTCATAGAAATTCTTTAGCTTCCGAATGACCTCCTCCAATGATATAGTATAACTGAATTCAATCATGTCTTTGAATGCAACCAATAATCCACTAATGAATCTCTAAATATTAGCCTTATCCTCCTTGAGGTAAGGTACATACCTCAATAGTTCCAAGAACTTATTGGTGTACTCATCATCTATCATGGATCCCATCTTGAGTTCATAAAATTCCTTTGCCTTGTCATCAAATTATCTCTCTGACAAATACTTCTTCTTGAATAGCCGCTCAAATTCACTCCACGTCAGATCTTTCTGATCCATATCTCTTAAATTCTTCACATCTTCCCACCAGATGTCTGTTTTACCTTTACAACTAAAAGTATCCACTCTTTCTTTCATGTTCTCTAAGTAGTCATACAACCTAAATAATTTCTTCATACCAAGAAACCATGCCTCTGCATTCTATGATCTCTTTATCTCTCCATCAGAAGTAGGTGGCTTCGTTTTCTTAAATTCATTCAACAAATACCCCTTATCACTCCTCCTGTAAGATGATACCGATGATGATCATAGTGCCTCTCTGAATTAGAACTAGAATCATACTTGTGTCTATCCCTTATCCTCTCCGGAGTGTCCAACAATATTCCATCTCTAACTATATCATCTCTATTTGATCAAAGACCATAATGTAATCTACTACTGTATGCCCCATTTTTTTTACCTTCCTACTCATGACTGATATGTAGAGGTCCTTTTCACTGCAAATCAGAAAAGGTATGAAGTATTACTGCATTCACCTCTATTAACTTTTCCTATGACTATATCATTTTGTCATTATCTACCTTACAACTCCTTATCTCCTCCTTTAGGATTCTCAATGTCACTGCCATGTCAGAAGAGTTCCCAACACCATATTGCTCTTCAGATTCGTAGGGAGAATATTTGTAGTCAACCATCTTGTTAGCCCTTTGATATTTCTTCCTACAAGGCATAATATGTCAAATAAACCGAATCACAAATAATCAACGTACCTTATTATAGCTTGGGGAGGATACCTTGTCTACAAGATCACCAAATCAACGTGATACATGTATAACATAATCATAACAACATATAGACATACACCAATAAATGTATCGACACATAAACATTACTCTAACTAAGATCCAATCATTAATGCAAGGCCATATTAATAATGCATGCTATGACTTCATGCATGACAAAAGCCATTACTCCATTTTACCTATTGCCACATGCAACCAACAATATGCATAAGCAATTCCAAATCAACTACACCTATGCATAAACGCATGTAGTCGAACATAAGTGATCAAATCATGTAATCAACTTACAAGTCTGATACATGTAGTCCAAATATTCTAGAATGTAACCTAACATACAAGGATGTAAGTAGGCACCATAAAATCAACATGTAAGTGACATACAATCCGTACACAGTCAGTCACATACTTATTTCAAATACATTTCATGAAATCAATAAAAAATTCTCCATGATAACTATACTACAACCCTAATCAATCATCAAGAAAATGTAATAAGTATATAAGTGTAAGAGACAAACATGCAATTGACATGCATGCATGACCAACACATAGCCCATCTAGTCTGAGGGGTGAACCATGCTCTGATACCACTCTTTAGCACCCTCCTCCCACATCTACCCAAGCAACCATCCAGTTGGGGTAAACATGCGATGAGAGGTCACTATGATATGATTCAACCTCCTAATTCACATCAAGGAAGTGTAACCGACATAAACACACCATGCAGACATCCAACATCATCAACAAAACTCTTAGAAGATAAGTCAGCCACTTAGACAGCTTGTCCCTGGGTCCCAGTATTTTTTTAAGTCTATTGGGTGATAGTCACTCTCATGATATGGGCAAGGGAATGACCAACAACATAAAGTCAATCTCACAAGCCTGCTTGCCAACATCTGTGGACCAAAATTGTTAGTGTTGTGCCAACGAACCTAGAATTTAAGCCACTTTTTCAGGCTCAGAGCCTAGGACACTGCCCATAATTGATCTATCTCTTCAAATCAATAAAGTAGTAGTGAAATGAAAGTACAAAATAAAATATTTGTTCAAGACCTTGACTGGATCCCTACTAGTGTTTCCGGGAAAACTAGTGTCTTTTCAATCGACTAGCCCTCTAGGATTGGTAGCTATCCTAGAAGCAAACAATCAAAGCAATTTTGGAATTCTTCTATGTATGATAGATAAGAGAGAAGCAAAGGAACCAACCTGGATTTAGCTCCTTGCTTGATTTCTCCCCCTTGACAAAGCTTGCAACTCCTCTCCTACTTATCCCGCTTAGAGAATACCTGTAGAGACATAGTAACAAAACACCGTCAAAGCATTTTGATCTATTATATCATAAGCATTCCAGAATTAGAAATACAATGAACATATAATGGCATTCACAAATAATAACATTTACAATTGCACAGTTGTATGGAAGAAGACTCAAAGAACTTTATTAAATAAAAGGGAGAATTACAACCCATCTGTCTGATCCAACATCATCCTCCCAGCATCAGAGCCCTCTTCACCTCATGAAAAGCAAGATCACACCAACAATACAATGCTCTTTCTCAACCACAAACTATCAGCACTTCCTTGCAAATTATAAAATTCTAGCCTCTAGATCTCACAGATGAGGGATCCATTTATAGATGTGTGCGAGGGTGTGAGTCATCTATGGGGTTTTGATTAGTGTCATTCCATTTGTTGGCTTTGGTTCCACTTGGAGATTTCTTGGATCTCTTACTCATCCCTGGGCGAATTTAGAGAGGCAAGTGTCATAGGAGAAGTTTCTAGAAGATTCCATGAGCATCCACTTAGCAAACTGTCTCGAACATTTGTCCATCCTTGCTCATCGCACCCTATAGAATGCCTCATTAGTATGCATCACACCTGGCTAGTGTGGGAGTCAGTATGCATCGCACCCTGACAGTGGGGCAATCAGTATGGTCCTGTTTTGGCCAGTTCTGGATGGTTTTTCAAGTAGAACTTTTGGGGAATGATGTAATCAGTTGACCATGATCCTTTAGGGGATGAAACAACACTTTTAGGGGTTAAAGAGCCCTTAGTTTATTGACATATAAGATTGGGGTTACAGTGCCCAAATATGTCTATAACAGTTACCCCCTAAAGCATGAAGTCGTAAATCTTTGATGTCGGGTGAAATGCTTCATCATGAGGATCTGAGGTTTTCGAAACTGGAAGGTGACCTATATAAGATACAATACAATACATCATCACAATATAGTTTTCATGATCTAGTTGAGGTGGGAAACTGTTATAGACATATTTGGGCACTGCAACCCCAATCTTATATTTCGATAAACTAAGGGCTCTTTAACCCCTAAAAGTGTTGTTTCATACCCTAAAGGATCATGGTCAATTGATTACATCATTCCCCAAAAGTTCCACCTAAAAAACCATCCAGAACTAGCCAAAACAGGACCATACTGACTGCCCCACTGACAGGGTGTGATGCATACTGACTCCTACACTAGCCAGGTGCGATGCATACTGATGAGCCCTTTTATAGGGTGCGATGAGTGAAAATGGAAAAATGTCCGAGACAGTTTGCTAAGTGGATGCTCATGGAATGTTCTAGAAACTTTTCCTATGACACTTGCCTCTCTGAATTTGCCCAAGGATGAGTAAGAGATCCAATAAATCTCCAAGTGGAAACAAAAACAAGTGGAATGACACTAATCAAAACCCCAAAGATGACTCACACCCTTGCACACATCTATAAATGGATCCCTGATCTGATAGATCTAGGGGCTGGAATTTTGTAATTTGTAAGCAAGTGCTGATAGTTTGTGGCTGAGAAAGATCATTGTATTGTTGGTTTGATCTTGCTTTTCATGAGGTGAAGAGGGCTTTGATGCTGGGAGGATGATGCTGGATCAGATAGCTGGGTTGTAATTCTCCCTTTTATTTAATAAAGTTCTTTGAGTTTTCTTCCATACAACTGTGCAATTGTGAATGTTATTATTTGTGAATGCCATTGTATGCTCATTGTATTTCTGATTCTGCAATGCTTACGATATAATAGATCAAGAAACTTTGACGGTGTTTTGTTACTGTGTCTCTACAGGTATTCTCTAAGTGGGATAAGTAGGAGAGGAGCTGCAAGCTCTGTCAAGGGGGAGAGAAATCAAGCAAGGAGCTAAGCAGAAGATCCAGGTTGGTTCCTTTGCTTCTCTCTTATCTATCATATATAGAAGAAATCCCAAATTGCTTTGATTGTTTGTTTCTAGGATAGCTGCCAATCCTAGAGGGCTAGTCGATTGAAAAGACACTAGTTTTCCCTGAGCAGTTAGTATGGTCCTGTTTTGGCTAGTTTTGGATGGTTTTTCAGGTGGAACTTTTGGGGAATGATGTAATCATTTTACCATGATCCTTTAGGGGATGAAACAACACTTTTAGGGGTTAAAGAGCCCTTAGTTTATCGACATGTAAGATTGGGGTTGCAGTGCCCAAATATGTCTATAAAAATTGCCCCCTAAAGCATGAAGTTGTAAATATTTGATGTCGAGTGAAATGCTTTATTATGAGGATCTGAGGTTTTCGAAACTGGAAGGTGACATGTCTAAGATACAATATAATACATCATCACAATATAATTTTCATGATCTAGTTGAGGCGGGCATTCTCATGCTCAGCTTTATATTTCATTTCATGTACATAGAAAAGATAGTCGTCTGCATATGCAGACTAGTGATTCTTCAAATGTAGATTCATCATCCCTGGCTCATATAACCATCTGTGTTGCTTCTGTGTACATTTGATGTCTTTATATACCTAAATATGTCACAGTCTGGATGGTTGAAACTAGATATGGGGTCTTCAATCTCGTTCAATCTTAGCTCGAAGTACAAGTCAATCCATATGAAGAGATGTTCTGAAGTCGAACATGGAAAGACATTGCCTGATTACTAGCCAATAATGTGAGCTGTTAACAAACGTGAGAGGAATCACCGATAATGATGATGACCCTCAAGGTAATACAATACAATTCATGTGGTGTGAATATATGATTCGACATCAAACACCATGCAAAATCTTTCGGTCAAAGGCCATTGATGTCAACCTGTCGTCGGAAGTGAGAAACTTGCCATTGAGGCATGCAAGCTTCAAAGTATTGAAAGGGGTATTTCTAAGTCAACTTCTTGGATAATGAGCTAATGTCGACAAGAAGTGACCCATCGTAGGAGGGCCATAATGTATCCCACATCTACGACACAGAACGAAGCAAATGATTTTTTGGAGGTGAAAACGGTCTGATAACACAAGGTTCAACAATGGAGGTCATGAAAAATGGAGGGTGAAGGTATTGCAGTGGATGAGGCATTAACTGGATGGTGTTTTCTCAACTGAATGACTTCTCTTGAACATATCGACGACACTGAGATGGATTGGTAGTGTTAACCCCAACAGATGGATGGTGCAGAATACCAATGGTGAAATCACCAGTGAATGGAATAACCCAACTCGACTCAATCAAGGTGACAGCGTGAAAGTGTCATGTTCAAGAGCGACCTGCTACCATAAAATTCTTCAAGTTCTCTTCCCTTTTTCCCTAGTCATTGCTGACCACTACCTCTTTATTTTTGTCAAGCTTGAGGAGGACAACATATGCTTGTTCTATAATTTTCCCTTTGGGCAAACCTATCGCTATATTTTAGCAAGTCTAGCGACAATGAAACTCATTCTTGTTTAGGTGGACAAGTTTGTCGCTATTGTTTTAACGAGTTTAATGACAATGACAACTCGATCCTTTTCATGTTTAGAGAGTTTGCAAAGGGACAAAAAGGAAACTCCATAAGTTATTTTTCATAGCATAATCCCTTAAGTCTGAAAAAGGATAAAATAATACAAAAGGGATGACTTTTCAATTACTTTAGCGAGCCGAAAAGACAAGCACTCAAACTTTTTCCTAAGATAATCCCTCAGGTCCGAAAAAGATTAAAATATATAGGAGGGATGGAAATTCCAATCACTTTAGCGAGCTGGAAAGGCTAATAGCTCGACAATATTTTCATATTTAATGAGTCTGAAAAGAGTTTAAAGGAGACTCATTTTTGAGGAACGAGTGGCATTTAAGGTAGCAACTGGTTCCGGGTAAGCTTGGAACTTCTCAAAACATGGTGATGTGAAGAGGTTGGCTAACAAGACCACTCGTCGCAATTGTTCCTCAAAAGGGTAAACAATCAAGTGGAAGCATATGATCGACCAAAAGGATGGAGGTGATGGCAGGAACACAACCAAGGCTCAAAAGGCTGATAGCATGGCAATCACAAAGTTTATTTACGGAAGGCAGGTTCATTTTTTAATGAGCTTGAACTGTGGGGAACTATGCTGAATGGTAGGTTTATTTTTTAACGAGCTTGAACCATGCGATAACATATGCTCAGTGGTAGGTTTATTTTTTAACGAGCTTAAACCATGCGATAACTATGCTCAAGGGTAGGTTTATTTTCTAAGGAGCTTAAACCATGCGATAACTATGCTCAGTGGTAGGTTTATTTTTTAACGAGCTTAAACCATGCGATAACTATGCTCAGTTTTTAGTTTTTCTTTTTATGCAAGCTAGAAATGATAAAACTAAGAAAAACTAGAGAAGACAAAACTAAAAAGCAAGAAAAACTAAAAAAGCTAAGGAACTACTGAGGTTAGGTAGGATGGTTTCATCCTCGGAACAGACAAAACACTTCCTTTGCTTCATTCCCAACATGGACGAAGGTGAATGGTGGGTCAGACCAATCACCTAACCTAAGAAGCTAAAAAGCTAAAAAGCTAAAAAGCTAAAAGGCTAGAAAATGAAATTTAAAAAAGGTTTGCATGCCCCCAGCATAGTGAAAAAGAGAGTCTCCAGTAACCATATGGAAATCATTGTGGTTAAGTAGGACGGTTTTTGTCAGTGGTTAGACAAAAAACTTCCTTGTCTTTGTCCACCAAATAGATAAAGGTGAATGGTGTGTCAGACCAATCACTTAACTTACAGGGAAACGTATCTTTTCTGTTGGGTTCGTTCGCCAAATAAACAAGGGTGCATGCCCCCTAAGCTTCATTACATTCACCAAACTACTGCCAGAAATGAGGTGGATGGAATGAAGGTTGAAGAGACACTCTCGATGCAAAAGGACCGTTTAGGGATGATGATAGACATGGAGTTATGCTTGAACCGGGGAATGAAAGCTGGTCAATGGTGACAATTTTGCCTTCATGCGGGAAACACATCACTCAAAAGAGTGTTGAAACACTAGCTTCCATGTTATAAACATAGTCATATCGAAGGAGTAGATTGTAATCTAACGGTCCTGGGACTACCATCACGTTTAGGTGAATGGTTTTCCTTCCCAAAGTTATCGGTAACTTAGGAAGGATCCCTAATGGTCAACTGGTTCCTTTGTTAAAGCTTGACAAATTTTGTTTTTGCCACTTCTGCAAGACCAGTTGGAGGTGGGAGGGAAAAAGTACCCATTAAGGATGGGTCTTTCAGGAGACCTACTCCAACATTTTGAAGCGATTGAGGACTTCCATGGATCAACGGAATGCTTCCAGAAACTTGTGAACTATTAGGAAGAAAGGCTAGTTGGTCAATGATTGTAATTCCACCTTGGAAGGGAAATGAAATCTTCCTAAATTATGTAGACACAATGACAACCATAGAATAAATCCTCGGCCTTCCCAGCAAGATATTGTAGTCAAGGTTTCCATCAATGACCTTGACTTCAATCTCTACTATCTTGGCCCCCAGTTGGACTTGCAAGTTACTTAAAATCCCATACGGCGTGTATGTTCTTCCATTGAATGTCTTTAATGTTGTTGATGAACGCGACAAGGGTGGTGAACCTAGATTTTTCCAGCAACTCATTGAAAAAATACAGGTGGATGCCCCCTCATCAATGATCGTTTGATGAACAATTTTATTGAGGGCTTTTACCTGTATAAGGAAATTCGAGTTGGGTTGGTAACTGAGGTGTGTATCCTTTATGGTTAAATGCCATAAGATTGGAATCTGCTGGATCAATCCCACCTATTGCTGATAACAAAGCCTGCTTTTGGGAGGGACAATTTTGTAGTACTTCAAGTGTCGACATAGCGGATGGCGATTAAGCCAAGTCCTCCACTATATTATAATTCCGTGAAGCTCGAGCATGAGGATTAAATGTCGATTTATGTACAACTCCCTTTGGTGGCTTTATAGTTAATTCAGGAATAGCGGGTGTAACAACTTCTAGCGAAGTTGTCATCGAACTACTAGGTTGATATGTAGCCTTGTTGTTTGATGATGGTGGATTCCCATAATCTTTGTTCCTTGTCGAGATCAAAGCATCATTTTCTGTTTTGAAATGGATAGCATAAGCACTTGGGATGTGGAAGCATGATCGATAGCAACCATATTAGTTTCTGGGTTCGGAAACTGATCAATCAACACTGTTGAGGTACTTGAAGTCTTTAACAATTTTGTAACCTTAGGTCGATGTGGACAATCTCTCGTCCAATGGTCCTCGTTACATATGTAACATGGATCACGAGGTTTCTTTTGTCCAGAAGGGTTCTTAGAATATTTTTCAGGAGTTTAATTCTCCTGTTTCTTCTTTTTATATTTCCCCTTCTTCTTGCCCCCTGGTTGCATTGGATTCTTGCCCTTGTCAAATGACATGGCATTAATCTCCAAGGCAAGAGGTTTGTCCTTTGCTTTTTGATTAGAAACTGTAAGGGCTTTACCAGATGGAGCCTTTGCGGTTTGCGTGCTTCAAGTACCAATCACGCCATCACCGGCGTGAGAGTCCCTGTTCCATTTAGGAGGGGGAGGATTGGAGAATTCTAGTTTGGGAGCATCAGGAATTTTGTCGTAGAGTGTGCTAGACTGAGTATAGATCAAGTATAAATATTGGGCACAAGCAATGACTTGCTCTTCAGTGACAACTCCTCCTTTTTCCACATCCTCAGTTATAGATGGTAATAAGGACTTAATAAACCACTCAGCCAAAAGCTGATCAGGAACATACGTCTTTACCATTCGACGATGACGTTGCCAATCATGAATATGATCAGATATGTGAGTAGCTGTGCTCTGTTTAAAGTTGGTAAGGAGTTTTGTTCCTGTTTTGTACCTTAGGGGTCATTGAAAGTGGGTTAGAAAAGTAGTGGCAAGGGCACGCTGAAGTAATCGAAAGAAGCTCTAGGCAATTCAATATACCATTTTGTTGCCAAACTAGTGAGCGTTCTGTGAAAAAGGTGAAGCCTAATCGAATCATCATTTAGGGTGTTAGATGAGCACCACAAATGAAAATTCATTACGTGATTCGATGGATCTTCACCTGGATTTCCATTGATTTTAGGAATATCGGAGGGAAGTTTATGAGGAATCGCTAGCCACCAAGGGGCATATGCAATTGGATCATTCATCAGCTAGTTCAAATCTGGTAGTTCTAGAGTTGCTACAAAAGGAAACTGCTGATTCAGGTTAGGTGAAGCATACCCAGGATAAGATGGAATCCCCTGAGTAGTAGGTCTTTGCATTCCAACATAATGTATCTGATGCTGGTAACTTTGATAAGGTTGTTGGACATAACCAGTATAGTATGGTTGTTGATAACCGTTTTGAAAATGTGGTTGTCGATTATCCACAAAGCCTTGTTGATCAAGTCCTCAGTAGGTTTGCTGGAATTGCGGTTGTTGGTATTGTACCAGCCATGGTTGTTGGACCATTTGCTGTTGTCCAATACTAGAAGATTGACCAAGATGTGGAGTGATAATACCTGTTTGATCCTGAGTCATTCCAGGTAAGGAAGCACTAACCTGAGGTTGCGATTGAGTTGTAGAGACAAGAGGTTGTTGTATTGCAACCTGAGAGACTTGAGGTTGACACACAATAGGTAGTGCTTGTACTTGCGACACAGCCACAATAGCAGGTGTAGTGGGAATGCTCGACACTAGTTGGGTCGGTTGCATTGAATATACAACCCTTGGTTATTGAGGCAGTATTGGTACCCAACTGCTGGATGTAATTCTAGTTTGACCCGAATTTTGTTGTAAACTCTCATATGGTTGTTCTCTAGGAGGGAACAATGAAAAAGCATATTGTCCTCCATGTGGCAGCAATCCAGTGTTCAAAGGATATATCGGTCTTTGAATATTGGTATGCCAAAATTGATACTAGCCTACAGGATCAATTTGCTGAGTTTCAACATAAGAAATACCAGATGGGAAAATAGGAATAGACCATGTCATCAAAACAACCCCTGAGTGGACTCCAGTTAGTGATTGATGACTAGCTGGGACAGATGGTATACCAGCAAAAATTGTAGGAATGGCAGCAGGAAGTTCTGTTGTGGCTGTATCAGATGACACAGTCCTAGATATTGATGGTTGCTCAGACATGTTTAGTCTATCCAAAAGATTTCCTAGTGATTCGACAGGAACTTGCGATGAAGGATGATTAAAAGAACCAACTTCAGGAGTAGAAGGATGCAGATGAATCCCAGTTCCAAAATGTAACGGGATACTTGATGGAGGATCCTCTACTATCTCCTCTATAGAAATCAGTCCAAGTGGAAGAGGTAGACCGTTAGGTCCATAAAATATTTCTAGAGCCGAAGAAGGTATAGCTTCTACAGTGACAGATACTGGAGGGGTGACAACTTTTGAATTCTGGAACTCAACTTGCAGATGTTCAGGTAAGTGAACTTCAGTCTCTGGATGAACTCTAGACGGAGTTGTTTCAGGTATAGAAGTGTCTACCGTTACACTAGGATCAGTTCTAATGTCCTCTTGTAACTGCGGAGCTTCTTCTCTAGAGGCAGATGTACCAAAAATAATCAGAGTAACTGTAGTCTCTGATGATGTTGAAACAAAAGTTTCAAATAAACCAGATGAATTGGACTCAGTTAAACCAGACCGTTTTGCTCGGAATGGTTTCGTTTCCAGAGTCAAAGACAGTTTACTCGCTAGTCTCTGTGACGCTGGGGTTTTGATTGACTTTCTTCCACGATTGCGGATTACTTGATCAACTCAAAATTAAGGGGAAAATTTTGTTATTTCGAATTTAATAAATTTTAATGGCACTTTGACACAACTTTGCTTTTTCAATTTTTAAGAGTCGAGAAAAAGCTAAAGATGACTCTAGTCCCCTTCGATTTTTAATGAGCTTGAAGTGACAAGTGCTCAGATGGACCTTTTCTTTTAAAGAGTCGAAAAGGAATGAAAGTGACTACTTTGGAAATCTAGACAGAGGGATTACCAAACCAATCGCAAAACTGCAATATACACCTTGGTGATAAATTAAAGAGAAATTACCAAGGACTTTTGTACAATAGTCAATCTTCCTGAATGCTGTGTTTAGTGCATTGCGATCGATAGGGCGGTAGAAATGGCTTCCTATGGATAAAGGATGTAAGCCTATTGTGGTCTCCCAATATATACGTGACAGTACGGGGAGTGCAAGTCTGTGCTAGCACTTGTCGTATCAAAGAGGAGGAATCACCCAACCTTCAATGAAAACGATAGTTACTAGATTTTACGACGCCGAAACACGTCTCTAGCCTAGACCTCTAGATGTGTTGCGTTAGGTTCCAAAGCGTTGTTAGGTTCATTGAGATTTATTTTAGAGTTGATCTTGTTTAAAAGCTTGCCTTTCAATGGTTCACTACGTGATGTTGATTTTAAATTCCTAAAAATGCAATCTACAATGATAAACAATCATTGTTTATTTTGATCAATGAAAATCCTAGCTACTAGGGAAAGAAAATTATGATTCTTTCAAACAAAGAGCAAAGAGCACACACTAAATGCACTTTCCTAAATCATTTTTCGCACAGGAGCTAAATGCAAATGAAAATGCATGTATTTGTTTTTTTTTCCCTTAATGTGAGAAATGCCAAAAAGGAAAACTAAGTATAGTAAAGATCTGAAATATTTCATTCAAAGTGACATTTCGACAATTTCTTTTTCAAAATAGAAAGGAAGACTAAATGACACTTTTCAATTTCGAATAGAAAATGCTTTCGGCACTTCGAATAACAACAAATCAAATCAAATACATGATAAAAAATTCAATCAACTATTCAGAGAAGGAAGACTCAATGACACTTCTCTTTTTTGACACAAAATGACAGTTACGACACTTTTTGTACCAAAATGACAGATCGATTTAAGCAACTTTTCGACAAAGGATTGTAAATGATGGACAAATACATAAAAACATTTACTAATCCTAATTAATGGAGGCTGATCTATTTATTGCAAGCAGGCTTCAGTAATGAGGCACTGTTCATAAGCAGCAAATCAATTAAACAGAACTAAAAACAAGGACAAAAACCCCAAATTTCAAGAAGGGAAATAGGCTCAGTCAGTCATCGCACTTGGGCTTCATAGAAATAGGGATGAATCACACTTTTTGGGCTTAGGAGGTGTGATGAATACTGGTTGATAGTGACAGATAGTGCAATGGGCCAAGAAGCGCAACTGAGGTGGGTTTTGACTCAAATTTGCAGCTGATTTCAGTGATTTAAGCTGAGCTATGATGGACAGTAAAGATAAAAATACAGAAGAATAATCTTGGGAGGTTACTGAGCTACCAAAAGGGCATCTAGAATGTTTGTAAGTCAAATGTTCAATTCATAAACTAAACCGGAGATTGACTGAAGCAGCATTCATCTACTATGCAATTGCAGAGCAAGAGCAGTTCGAAGGCTATCTGGTTAACTTCAAGCTTCGTCTATAGTTTATAAAGCAAAGAACAATAACACACAAAAATCTATTCGATCCCTAGCGGAGTTGCCATTTTGTTTTTGGGAAAACTAGTGTCTTCTCGATTGATTAGCCTTCTAGGATTAGCAGTTATCCTAGAAACAAACAATAAAAGCAATTTGAGATTTATTTTATGTATGATAGATAAGAGAGAAGCAAAGGAACCAACCTGGATCTTCTGCTTAGCTCCTTGCTTGATTTCTCTCCCCCTTGACAGAGCTTGCAACTCCTCTCCTACTTATCCCGCTTAGAGAATACCTGTAGAGACATGGTGACAAAACACCATCAAAGCATCTTGATCTATTATATCATAAGCATCACAAAATTAGAAATACAATGAACATACAATGGCATTTACAAATAATGACATTCACAATTGCACAGTTGTATGCAAGAAAAATCAAAGAAATTTATTAAATAAAGGGGAGAATTACAACCCATCTGTCTGATCCAGCATCATCCTCCCAGCATCAAAGCCCTCTTCACCTCATGAAAGGCAAGATCACACCAACAATAAAATGCTCTTTCTCAGCCACAAACTATCAACACTTCTTTGCAAATTACGAAATTCCAGCCTCTAGATCTCTCAGATGAGGGATCCATTTATAGATGTGTGCAAGGGTGTGAGTCATCTCTGGGGTTTTGATTAGTGTCATTTCACTTGTTGTTTTTGGTTCCACTTGGAGATTTCTTAGATCTCTTACTCATCCCTGGGCGAATTCAGAGAGGCGAGTGTCATAGGAGAAGTTTCTAGAAGATTCCATGAGCATCCACTTAGAAAACTGTCTCGGACATTTGTCCATCCTTGCTCATCGCACCCTACAGAAGGCCTCATCAGTATGCATTACACCTGGCTAGTGTAGGAGTTAGAATGCATCGCACCCAGGCAGTGGGGCAGTTAGTATGGTCCTATTTTGGCCAGTTCTGGATGGTTTTTCAGTTGGAACTTTTGGGGAATGATGTAATCAGTTGACCATGATCCTTTAGGGGATGAAACAACACTTTTATGGGTTAAATAGCCCTTAGTTTATCGACATATAATATTGGGGTTACAGTGCCCAAATATGTCTATAACAACTAGCCATGATAGTCATTTCATCAAACATGTCATCGACATGTAATCTATAGGTGTAAATAACATAGTGAAGTGTAGGGATCTCATACTTATTTGAGAATATCTATGAACCATTGTTTGTTCATGCCATTTTCTATATTATCAACTATTAGGTCATAAACACATTATCCATTCACATATAAGTAAAAACATGCTGATAGCCACACATAACTGCTGTCATAAAATGTGCGTATAACCAACATAATAGGAACATAAATACAATAAACATATTAGCCATCAAATCCATAAATACATTAGTACCTTTACACATGAGAATCAAGGGAATGCATTTCTCATTAATGAATGCACTGAACCAACCTGAGATGGGACTACCACGTTCCACTTGACAGTAGAATGGCTGAGCCAAATCAATCTTCAGCCATTCACCATTGTGACATATTCTAAGCATGAATGTAGGATCTCATAAAACACATCAACCAAAACTCATCCAGGGCTTGTAGAGGCCATCCACCTCAACGCATAAAATAGTGATTCTACCTCATGGACATAGATCACCAAAACCATCATCAAATTGGTCTCCATCCAAGCCTTCTAGGGCTTCCAGAGCATTTGTCCAACTAAGGCTTCCATAATTACTAACTCAAGCCACAAATTATACATGGCTTCCAAAGCATTTGTCCAACCAAGGATTCCAGGACTAGTAACTCAACCCACCAAGGGCTTCGAGAGCATTTGTCCAATCAGGGCTTCCAGGACTAGTAACTCAACCTATGTTGTTATAGGGCTTCCAGAGCGTTTATTCAACTAGCGCTTCCAGGAATAATAACTAAACCCAAGCTAAGGAAATATGAGAACCAACAAAAAACAAGAAATGAAATTAAACCCATAATCACCATGGCTATCCAAGAAATGGAAAGGCTATGAAATCCCCTGTCAATCCAAGAAATCCTCCATGCCAATGACAAATCACAACCATGAAACCACATGCATATGCCATGCATGCAAAAATTAGTGAATAAATCATACATGAAACTCGGTACCTGCAAGGAAATATGTTGTGTCTACTGATGTCGATGCCTTCTTGTGCTTTCTTGCTCTTTCCTTGCCTTCTTTCTCCAAGAATCCAAGTATGCAACACCCTCAAAGGGAGCTCCAAGAAATCTCTAAGTATCCATGAGTATGAGAGAGAGAGAGAGAGAGAGAAAATAATAAGAGAGCTCCAACAATGAATTGACAAAAGGTTACCAACTGATCCTCAGAAGCCTTTTTATGATTGAGGCTTCTATTTTCTTCATTTTCCTCCTCACATGAAACCCATGAAATTTCACCTCCCTTTTCCTCCTAATTTCCATTATTTTCATAAATAAATGTTTCAAAATGCATTTTTTCTTTTAATGCCTTGGCCATTGCCTTTTCCAATTTCCTTACCCATAAACAACCAAATGAACATGCCCTAGGATGTTTTTCCCAACATTCAACTTGGAATAAGTGTCCCATTCCCCTTTGATTATTGTTTTCAACTTTATTACATGGAATTTTCACTAGGGCTATTACACTTTTTGAGCATTGAACTTTTGAATTGTTTTAAAATGGACCTAATTGGAAACTTGGACCAATGGGTGCAATTTTGAGAGTGTTATAGACATATTTGGGCACATCAACCCCAAACTTATATGTCAATGTATTAGAGCTTATCAACCCCTAAAAGAGTTGTTTCATACCCTAAAGGAACATAGTCATTTAAATACATCATTCCCCAAAAGTTCCATGTGAGAAACCATCCAGAAATTGCCTAAATTGAACCATACTGACAGCTCCACTAGCAAAGTGTGATGCATACTGAGTGATACACTACTAGGGTGTGATGCATACTATTTAGGCCTTCTATAGGGTGCGATGGGCGAGGATGGACAAATGTCTGGGACAGTTTGCTAGGTGGTTTCTCATGGAATCTTCTAGAAACTTCCCCTGTGCCACTTGCCTCTCTAAATTCGCCCAAGGATGAATAAGGGATCTGAGAAAATATCCAATCCCTTCTCTTATGGAACCCATTGTAACAAGTGGAATGACACTAATCAAACCACATGGATGGCTCGAACCTTTGCAAACATCTATAAATGGATCCCTCATCCAAGAGATCTAGAGGCTGGAATATTGTGATTTGCAAGGAAGTGCTGATAGTTTGTAATTGAGAAAAGAGTATTGTATTGTTGGAGTGATCTTGTTATTTCATGAGGTGAAGAAGGATTGAAGCTCGGAACATGATGCTGGATCAGACAACTAGGTTGTAATTCTCCCTTTTATTAATAAAGTTCTTCAAGTTTTCTTCCATATGATTGCGCAATTGTGAATGTTATGATTTCTGAATGATATCATTTGTTCATTATATATCTAAATCTGTAATGTTTATGTTGTAATAGATCATGATGCTTTGACGGTTATTTGTTGTTGTACTTCTGCAGGTACTCTCCAAGCGTGTTAAGTACGGGGAGGAGTTGCAGGCTCTGTCAAAGGGGAGAGAGATCAAGTAAGGGATTAAGCGGAAGTTCCATGTTGGTTCCATTATCTTTCTCTTATCTGTTACACATAGAAGAAACCATTGAAATGCTTTAAATTGTTGTTTCTAGGGTAGTTGCCAAACCTAGAGGGCTAGCATTCTTTAGGAATACTAGTTTTCCCAAAAACAAATTGGCGACTCCATTGGGGAATGAATAGATGTTTGTTTGTTGTTATTTTTTGTTTTATGTTCAATTTGATAAACTATAGACAGAGTCTGAAGTCAGCCAAGTAGTCGTTGAACTGCTCTTGCTCTGCAATTGCATAGTAGATGAATGCTGCTTCAGTCAATCTCTGGTTTAGTTTATGAATTGAACATTTGACTTGAAAGCACATCTAGATACCCTTTTGGTAGCTTAGTAACCTCTCAAGACACTCCATCATACTTTTCTCATCACTGTTCATCAAAACCCACCCAAACTCATTGAAAACAGCTCCACCTTTGAGCCAAAACCCATTTCAGTTGCGCTCCCTGGACCATCGCATTGTCTTCTACTATGACTCAGTATGCATCGCACCCCCCGAGTGCAGTAAGTGCGATGCATCTCAGTTTCGTTGAAGCCCAAGTGCAATGATTGACTGAACTCTTTTTCCATCTAGAAATTGAGGGTTTTTGACCTTGTTTTCAGTTTTGTTTTGGTTGTTTTGCTGCAAAGGAACAATGCCTCTTTACTGAAACTTACTTGCATCACTTAGATTAGTGTAAATTACATTAGGATTAGTGAATGTTTTTTGTGTGTTTGTTCATAATTTACAATCCTTTGTAGAAAAGTTGTTTAAATCGATTTGTTGCTTTGGTACAAAAAGTGTCGTAATTGTCGTTTTTTGTCGAAAAGAGAAGTGTCATAAATTCTTCCTTCCCTTGATAATCAATTGAACTTTTCTTCATGTATTTGGTTTGATTTGTTTACATTTGAAGTGTCGAAAGCATTTTTATTCAAAATTGAAAGTGTCGTTTGGAGTCTTCCTTTCTCTTTTGAAGAAAAAATTGTCGAAAATGTCATTTTGAGTGAAATATTTTAGATCTTTGCTGCATTTAGTTTTCTTTTTTGGCATTTTTCACATTAATGAGAACGAAAACAAATACATGCATTTGCATTTAGCATTTTTTGATTTGTGTGCGAAAAATTATTTAGGGGAATGCACTAGTGTGTGCTCTTTGCTCTTTGCTTAAAAGAACTGTTATCTTCTTTCCCTAGTAGCTAGGATTTTCATTGCTCAAATAAACAAAGATTGTTTATCGTTGTAGATTGCATCTTAGGAATTTCAGCTCATCATCACGAGGTGAACCATTGAAAGACAAACTCTAAACAAGAACAACTTTAAAATGAATTTCAATGAACCTAACAATGCTTTGGAACTTAATGCAACATATCTAGAGGTCTAGGCTAGTGACGTGTTCTGGTGTCGTTAAAACTAGTGGCTATCATTTTCATTGAAGGTTGGGTGATTCCTCCTCCTTGATACGACAAGTGCTAGCACAGACTTGTGCTCCCTGTGCCGTCGTGTATATATTGGGAGACCACAATAGGCTTAAATCCTTTATCCATAGGAAACTGAGTCTACTGCCTTATTGATCGCAATGCACTAAACACAACATTTGGGAAGATTGACTGCCGTACATAAGTCCTTGGTAATTTATTTTTAATTTATCGCCAAGGTGTATATTGTAGTTTTGTGATTGGTTTGGTAATCTCTCTGTCTAGATTTTCTAGAGTAGTCACTTTCGTTCCTTTTTGACTCTTTAAAAATCGAAGGCGACTAGAGTCATCTT
This sequence comes from Pinus taeda, assembly GCA_000404065.3. NCBI lineage: Eukaryota > Viridiplantae > Streptophyta > Pinopsida > Pinales > Pinaceae > Pinus > Pinus taeda. Next base: position 123,167 of record APFE030685035.1, on the reverse strand, counting down.
TAGCTTTTTCTCGACTCTTAAAAATTGGAAAAGCAAAGTTATGTCCAAGCGTCATTAAAATTAATTGAATTCAGAATAACATCATTTTCCCATTAATTTTGAGTTGATCAAATAATCCGCAATCATGGAAGAGATTCAGTCAAAACCTCGTTGTTCGCAGAGACTAGCGAGTCAATTGTCTTTGACTCTGGAAGTGAAGCCAATCCAGACAAAGCGGTCTCATTTAACTGAGTCCAATTCATCTGGTTTATTTGAAACTTTTGTTTCAACATTGTCAAAGACTACAGTTACTCTGATTATTTCTAGTACATCTGCCTTAAGAGAAGAAGTTTCGCAGTTACAAGAGGACATTAGAACTGATCCTACTGTAACGGTAGACACTTCTGTACCTAAAAAAACTCCATATAGAGTTGATCCAAAATCCCTCTCAGTTCAAACCAAGGCTACATTTGAACCAGTAGTTGTTCAAGAACCTCCCTTTGAGACTGAAGTTCATTTACCTAAACATCTGGAAGTTGATTTTCAGTATTCAGAAGGTGTCACCCCTCCAGTATCTGTCACTGCAGAGGCTATACCTTCTTCGGCTCCAGAAATCTTTTACGGACCTGGTAGTAGAGAATCCCCCATCTAGTACCCTGTTTCATTTTGGAACTGGGATTCATTTGTATCCCTCTACTCCTGAGTTTGGTTCTTTTAATCCTCCTTCATCGCAAGTTCCCGTCGAATTGCTAGGAGATCTTTTGGATAGACTAAATATGTCTGAGCAACCATCAACATCTAGGAATGTGTCACCTGATACAACTATGGTAGAACCTCCTACTGCTATTCCTACAATGTTTTCTCGTACACCTGAGTCATATTTATATGGTACACCATCTGTTCTAGCTGGTTATCAATCACTATCTGGAGTCCACTCAGGGGCTGCTTCGGTACCATGGTCTGCTCCTATTTATTCATTCAGAGTCCCATCTAGTCCTTCTTATGTTGAAACTAAACAATTTGATCCTGCATGCCAGTATCAATTTGGGCAAACCAGTTTTCAAAGACCGATATATCCTTTAAACACTAGACTGCCGCCATATGGAGAGAAGTATGCTTTTTCACTGTTTCCTCCTAGGGAACAACCATATCAGAGTTTCCAACAATATTAAGGTCAAACTAGAATTACATCTAGTGGTTGGATACCAATACTGCCAGAAAAACCAAGGGTTGTATATCCAACGCAACCGATCTAACCTGTGTCGAATATTCCCACTACACCTGCTATTACGACTGTGTCGCAAACACAAGCACAACCTGTTGTCTCCCAACCTCAACCTGCTCTTTCTTCCTCGCAACCTCAAGTTTCGAGGCAGAAGACTCAAATCTCTCAGGTTGTAATATAAAAACCACTTGTCTCTACGGCTCAACCGCAACCTCAGGTTAGTGCTTCTTTATCTGGAATGACTCAGGCACCAATGGGTATTGTCAATCCGTATCTTGGTCAATCTTCCAGTGTTGGGCAATAGCACATGGTCCAATAACTGTGGCTGTCGCAATACCAACAACCGCAATTCTAGCAAACCCAACCTCAGTTTGGGCTTGGTTTACAAGCTCAAATTGGATTTGGTCAATATCAAGCCTACCAGGGACCTGGGCAATAAGGCTTTGTAGGTTATGGACAACCGCATTTTCAAACTAGTTATCAACAATCACACTATATTGGTTATGTCCAACAACCTTATTAAAGTTACCAACAACATATTCATTATGCTGGTTTGCAAAGACCTACTTCTCAGGCGATTCCATCTTATCCTAGGTATGCTCCACCCAACTTGAATCAGTAGTTGCCTTTTGTAGCAACTCTAGAATTACCAGATTTGAACCGGCTGACAAATGATCCAATTGTATACGCCCCTTGGTGGCCAGCGATTCCTCATAAACTCCCCTCCGATATTCCTAAGTTCAATGGAAATCCAGGTGAAGATCCATCGAATCACGTAATGAATTTTCATTTGTGGTGCTCATCTAACACTCCGAATGATGATTCGATTAGAATTCACCTTTTTTAGAGAACACTTATTGGTCCAACAGTGAAATGGTATATTGAATTTCCTAGAGCTTCGTTTGATAACTTCACCATCCTTCCACTACTTTTCTAACCCACTTTCAATTACCCATCAGGTACGAAACTGGAATAGAACTCCTTACCAACTTTAAACATACCACATCCACTCACATAACTGATCATATTCATGAGTGGCGGCGGCGTCGTCGAATGGTAAAGATGTATGTTCCTGATCGGTTTCTAGCTAAGTGGTTTATTAAGTCCTTATTTCCATCTATCTTTGAGGACGTGGCGAAAGGTGGAGTTGTCACTAAAGAGCAAGTCATTGCTCATGCCCAATATTTAGATTTGATCTATTCTTAGTCTGACACACTCTACGACAAAATTTTTGATGCTCCTAGACCAAATTTTTCCATTCTGCCTCCTCCTAAATTGAGTAGGGACTCTCATGCCAGTGACGGTGTGATTGGTGCCTGAAGCACGCAAACCACAAAAGGTCCATCTAGTCAAGCTCTTGTTGTTTCTAGTCAAAATGCAAATGACAATTCCCTTGCCTTGGAGATTAATGCCATGTCATCTGAAAAGGGAAAAAATCGAAAGCAACCAGGGGGCAAGAAGAAAGGGAAAAATAATAAGAAGAAACAAGAGAATTCCACTCCTGAAAAATCATTTGAAAACCCTACTGCGGCAAGGAAACCTCCTCGTTATCCATGTTTGATATGTAACGAGGAGCATTTTACAAGAGATTTTCCACATCGATCTGAGGTTTCAAAACTTTTGAAAGCTTCGAATACCTTAGTGGTGTTGACAGATCCATTTCCAAACCCAGAAGCTCATATGGTTGCTATTGATAATGCTTCCACATCCCAAGTGCTAATGCTATCCATCGAAAACAAGCAAAATGATTCTTTGGTATCGACAAGGAGTAAATATTATGGGAATCCATCATTATCGAACAATCGGGCTACTGATCAACATGGTGCTTCGACAACAACTTTGCCAGAAGTTGTTCCACCCATTATTCCTGAATTAACTATAAAGCCACCAAAGGGAGTTGTACATAAATCGACATTTAATCCTTGTGCTTGAGCTACTTAGAATTATAATATAGTGGAGGATCTGGATCAATCGCCATCCGCTATGTTGACACTTGAGGTATTGCAAAATTGTCCCTCCCAAAAGTAGGCTTTGTTTTCAGCAATAGGTGGGATCGATCCAACGGATTCCATTCTTGTGGCCTTTAATCACACTGGATTTACAACACAGTTACCGACCCAACTTGCTTTCCTTATACAGGTAAAATCCCTCAATAAAAATGTTCATTAGACCATCATTGATGAGGGGTCATCTACCTGTATTATGTCAATGAGTTGCTGGAAAACTCTTGGTTCACCACCCTTGTCACGATCACCAATAACATCAAAAGCATTTGATGGAAGAACGTACACTCCGTATGGGATTTTAAATAGCTTGCAAGTCGAACTGGGGGACAAAATGATAGATATTGAAGTCGAGGTCATTGATGGACTCCTTGACTACAATATTTTACTAGGAAGGCCATGGACTTATGCTATGGCTACCGTTGTGTCTACATATTTCAGAAAGATTGCATTTCCCTTCCAAGGTGGAATCACAATCGTTGACCAACTAGCCTATTTTGCTAATAGTTCACAAGCTACTAGAAGCATTCCATTGATCCATGGAAGTTCACAATCGCTTCAAAATGTCAGAGTAGGTCTCCTAAAAGACCCTTCCTTAATGGGTACTTTTTCCCTCTCGTCTCCTTCTACTTTCACGGAAGTGGCCACAGTGGAAACCTGTCATATGATCTCTTCTACATCATCTGAATTTAAGAAGAGTTCAAACTATTTTGATAGTGAGGATCATCACGAGGAGTTGCTTCCAAGCCCCATCGAATATTTGTAGCAATCAATTTTTTGGGCTTGTACGGAAAATCCGAGTCTTCATTCAACAAATGTTTGTGTAGATAGGTCTTTGGAGTATGGTACCTCTTCTAATCCTTGGTCTCGTACACATTCTACAGATGAAGGAATCATCCAATCAATGATGATAGGAGAGAAGCCGTGGGAAAATTATCATCATCGTTCCCACCTTCGAGATGACAAAGAATATTATTTGAACGACCTCAATCACCCCTCAATTGTCGATTTTTTATTAAATTCTATAGATACAGTAGATTCCGAGCGAAATCTGTCGTACCTTGAAGAAACTATCACTATTAATATTTCGACCAAACCTAATATTGTAGAGAATATTCACGTTAGTAAATCTTGTTCTCCATTAGAACTAGATAACTACTTTCCTCTTTTTCATGAATTCAGAGATCTCTTTACATGGTCATATGAAGAAATGCTAGGCATTGACTCGAGAATTGTCGAACATGAAATCAAGATGTATCCGGATGTCAAACCAGTAAGAAAATGGCTTCGACCTGTTCATCTGAAGAAAGCCACTGCCATTAAATCAGAGGTTGAAAAACTTTTGCATGCTGGCTTCATTTACCTTGTACCTCTCACTGATTGGGTATCGAATATTGTTCCTATAATGAAAAAACAAGGAACGATAAGAGTGTGCATTGATTATAGGGATGTAAATCAAGCATGTCCGAAGGACAACTATCCTACACCCTTTATCGATTAAATTATTGACGAATGTGCTAGATGCGAAATATTTTCATTCATGGATGGATTTTCGGGTTATAATCAAATCAATATCTGCCCACAGGACCAGTCAAAAACTGCATTTATATGTCCGTGGGGCACATTCACATATCGTAAATTACCTTTCGGTTTGAAGAACACCGGGGCAACATTTCAGAGGGCAATGAATTACACCTTCCATGAAATCAAACACATCGTTCAACCATATCTCGATGATCTGCCTGCTCATTCACGAAAACAGACTGATCATCCGTAACATTTGAGAGCCATATTTTTATGTTGCCGACACTACAAGATATGACTCAATCCGCACAAATGTGTGTTTTGTGTTGGTTCTGATCGACTACTTGGTTTTTTAGTTTCAAAGGATGGAATTTGACTCGATCCATTTAAGGTTCAGGCAATTCTTGACATGCCTCCACCTTCAAATTTTCTTCAGATTCAAAGACTCCAAGGGAAAGCTTACTTTCTAAGGAGGTTCATTCCAAATTATGCTGAGCTTGCTAAAGGTTATACACATCTTTTGAAAAAGGGGTACCCTTCCACTAGGATCAGGTTGCACAAGCTTCCTTTGATACTTTAAAAGATTCCCTGATAAAAGCATCATTAATGTATGCTCCTGACTATCAAAAAGACTTCAACCTGTATCTCGCCGTCGCAGATACAACCATCGCTATGGTTTTAGTGCAAGAAAATGACGGAATTGAAAATCCTATATATTATTTAAGTCACAATCTTAATGATACAAAAAGCAAGTACTCTTATGTTGAAAAGTTGGCTTTAGCAACCGTTCAAGCAGTGCAGAGATTTCAACACTATGTACTCCTTCACAAAACTACCGTTGTGTTAGATTGCAACCCTATGACATACATTTTGTCACGTCAATTGCTGGGGGGAAAATATTCCAAATGGATAGTCATTTTACATGAGTTTGATTTGGAATTCGTTAAATCCAAATCAAACAAGTCTCTCATCTTTACAGAGTTACTTTGTGACCTTCCCTCGTCCTCCAATGATTTAACATCAAAAGCATCAATCGTGGATGAGACTCTGTTTCTAATATCGTCAAGTGATCCATGGTACGGGGATATATTGGTCTATCTCCAAACCCAAACTTTTAGGCCTAACACCTCTCACTCTTAATATTGACGTACTCGATACCAAGGCAAAGATTATCTGATCGTTGGTGATAGACTTTATCGTTGTGGTGTCGATATGGTTTTATGAAGGTGCCTCACGCATGAGGAGGCCGAAAAAGTTTTGAATGATTGTCATTCAGGTGCTTGTGGGGGGCATCTATCTATTTACGCTACTGCACAGAAGATCTTACGAGCTGGTTACTTCTGGCCCACCATATTCAAAGATTGCATAATTGCAGTCAGAAGTTGCCATGCTTGTCAGATTTTTGATCGCAAAACCAGATTACCACCTGCACCACTGCATCCCGTTGTTGTTGTTGTCCCATTCGCTAAATGGGGCATTGATTTCATGACATGTAACCCCACCTTGGCTGGGGGGCATGGGGTATATTATGGTCGCTATCGACTTTTTTACAAAATGGACCAAGGTGATGCCTACATTGAACAATAGTGGCGAAACGACTGCACTCTTTTTTTCCAATCATGTAGTTTCTAGATTTGGTGTTCCACAGGCTATAGTCACAGATCATGGGTCACATTTTTGCAATCACATGATGATCGAATTAACTACCAAATTAGGATTGTCCCATGATAGTTCTACTCCATATTATCCACAGGCTAACGGACAAGTTGAGGCAATCAACAAAATCCTTAAGCGCATGCTGCAGAGAATGATTGGAGTCCATAAATGGAATTGGCATTTAATCCTATACTTAGCTCTGTGGGCATATAGGACTTCGGTGAGAAATGAGATCGGATTTACGCCCTTTCAGTTGGTGTATGGTTTGGAAGCAGTCTTACCAATTCAGTGCGAAATGTCATCCCTCAAGATTGCAATCGATATGCTTCGCAAAACTTCTGAAGAAGAGGCTCGTTTCTTGGGATTAATCCATCTGGATGAAACCTGTTGTGATGCCGCCTTGGCTAATGAAGCACATAAGAAACGCATCAAGGCACAATATGACCAAAATGTTAAGCCTCGTGTCTTCTCAGAAGGTGACCTGGTCTTGCTTTACAATCAGGATTCTGACAAATTAGGAGCAGGTAAATTTGAACCATTATGGATGGGCCCTTACATTGTTAAATGCATATTGACAAAAGGAGCCTATGAGCTAGTCGATTATGATGGGATTCCACTGTCGCAACTCCAAAACGGATTGTATCTTAAACGATACTATTCTTGATTAAGTGTAGTAAACTCATTGTACATATGCTTTTATTGCATTTTTGAGTGTTTCCTTTTAGAGTTGTCATTTTGGTTAGGTAATCAACTTCACATTTGTTGCAGATGTCAGAATTTTTGGAACCATTTGTTGGGTATGCCGACGGAGCTAGTCGTAGTACGCAAAACTTATCTTCTACGACCTGGGCCATCTTCGCTCCAAGCGGCGAGTTAGTGAGTTTCAGGGGGATATGTATTGGTCAATCGATGAACAAAATCGCTGAGTATAGCATGTTGATTGAACTTCTCTTTGATGCCATTTCACATGGCATACACTGACTCATTGTTAGGCTAGATTCACAACTCGTCATTCTACAACTTACTGGCATTTATTCCGTTCGGAACCTAGCTATTCATCACATGTTCCTAAGAGTTAGGATTTTGGAAAGATATTTTGATTCCATTCAATATCAACACATTTCCATAAACTTAAACACATTGACTGATTCATTAGCAAACTATGTGTTAAATAGACATTTGCAGCATTTGTAAAGAAAGCATTTCACATCAACATTTGCATTAGGATTTCATCACTTAGCCAAAATAAAACTCCAAAAATCAGAGATAGATAGATGTTTATAGTTTTCACAAAATGTTTTGTGTCCAAGACAAAATTGGTCATCTGACTAAGAAACTCAAAAATGAATGTAGAAAAACATCCTAGACTAGTGATGCTGGTGATAACATGTCACCGCCTGTGCTATCATGCACAGGATCCTAGTCCAACGACTCGGTACACTAGTAGTATGGTGCTGTAACCTCAAAGGTAACTCGTCGGTCCTAACATCCTAGATGCCAAGAGTGAGGCCCTCATTCTGATCCTATAACACTACCAGGGTCTCTGATATGTCCAGATCTCGAAGGACAGCCCTCCCTATAGCCTTTCCTACTGGAGCGTCATCTGCCTCCCATGGGGATGCCACTGGTCGCATTGGTCCAATATCTGCATACACATATGAGTTTGTTTAGTCTTGGTAACATAAAAAACACAAAAACATTATAAAACTGAAACAAAGATGTGGTCAAATCATTTTACCTATAGCACTCGACTGCTCACCAACTGGTAATACCAAATCCGGATCGCCTCGGAAATCCATCCTGACATATGGATACTTCGCAAACACCATCTCCTGGTAGCTGAACCACTCGAAAAAGGCATCTGAGAAGGAGATCTATGACTGGTTGGCATGTCTAGCGATAAGATCCACCCATCTCTACATCCGTGGTTCCCTCGGTGCTGGCAATCCCAGTGAAATGTTTTGAGGTTGCATCAGTGGAATTATTTCCAAAGCAAAAGCAGTCAATATGGATCCATAACCAAAGTTCTTGGTTCTTCCATTCTTTACTTTGGACATTTGTTCTTTTATGATAGGAAGTATCACCTCGCACCAATGAACACCTTCGGTTCCAGGCATTCCAGGGCATATTGCATGTAAGATCTGTTCACCAAATGTAAGGCTGCGCTGCCAGCCAATATAACAAAGGTAAATAGAATAGTCCTCAAAGGTCAGTCAATAACATCCCAAATATTAATCCTCCCATCTCTACTGGGTTGAGATCCATCCCTGCAAAACTGACGAATGTAATCTTTCACAAATTTTCCCCCACGAGAAAATCCTGATAGTGAAAGAGGGGCACCACGCCTCGACAAACCCGTCAGAAAATAAATATCCTCGGCTGTGAAAGGAATATATTTAACTCTAATCTAGAATACCTAGTCAATGGGATCCCAAGAATTGAGGAGATACTACAACAAACTGATTTGTTGCCTCATACGGGATATGCGGAAAAACTTTAGTAAACCACAGTTTCTTAATGCATCCAATGTGCCCTGGTCATGTAAAGAAATCATATCCTCCTCTTCATGTTCTTGTTCATGCCATGTGACAACCATATTGATCCAACAAATATCTGAAATGCAGACAAAAGATGAGTAAGGATCCAAATTTGAACAAAAACAGGTAAAAATTTGATGAAAAAACACTTTATAAAGTTGCCTTTCTGTGCCCATTGCACCCTACCTTTGAGCAAGGTGAGATGCATACTGACTGGCCTTTGGGTAGCTCAGTATGCATTGCACCTTTTGATACTATCTAGGTGCGATGATTAAGGAACGAAATCTTTAAAACCCAGGGGCCCAGAAAAGTGAAAAAACTTGCTTGGAATCAAGAAAAGATGGAATGAAAATGAAGAGCTCAAGGATAGCTCCTACCTGGTCCTAACGGCACAGAGAATGGTCCACATGATCTCCCGAAATTGACTGGTGAAATTTGAGGGGGGAAACCGCTTCAGAGCTCCAAATCCCAAATTTAAAATGAAATAATGAAACTATTTTTTATGTTTACTATTCATGTACTTCAAAATGAAATGTTAGTTTTAGTTCACTTTTCATCCATATATATGTATTTATAATCAATTTGATGGAGTTTTGAGCATGGTTGAATGACTGATGAAAGAATTTGATGTGCTAAACAGTGAATTAAACATCTTTGAATCCAAGCATAGTTTTTTTCTTTCAAGATTATGTAAAATGAAACTGAATCCAAGCATATTTCCCTATGGTTCAAGCTTGTCTAAAAATGAACCAATTTTCAAACCCTTGTGATTGCCATTCTATCAACCTTTTGAGCCTTGGTTGTTTTCATCTCATCACCACCATCTCTTCGGCTGATCATGCGCTTTCACTTGGTTGTGTTACCCTTTTTGAGGGACAGTTGCAATGAGTGGTCTTATCAGCCAACCTCTTCACATAAATCAACATGTTTCAAGAAGTTCCAACATCACCAGAACCAGTTGCTACCATAGACACCACTCATTCCTCAAATAGAGTCCTTTTTAAACCCTTTTCAGACTCATTAAACATGAAAAGATTATTGAGCGCTTGTCTTTTCCAGCTCGTTAAAGTATTGGAAATGTCATCCCTCCTGTATTAATTTATCCCTTTTTGGACCTAAGGGATTACTTTACGAAAAAGAACTTATGGAGTTTTATTTTCATCCCTTTTCAAACTCTCTAAACATGAAAAGGACCAAGTTATCCTTGTCATTAAACTCGTTAAAACAATAGCGACAAACTTGTCCATCTAGATGAGACCGAGTTTCACTGTCGCTAGACTCGTTAAAACATTAAATAGCAATAGGTTTGCCTGAAGGGCGAGTTATAGAACAAGCATATGTTATCCTCCTCAAGCTTGACAAAAATAAATAGGTACTGGTCAGCAATGACTAGGGAAAAAGGGAAAAAACTTGAAGAATTTATGGTAGCAAGTCTCTCTTGAACATGACACATTCACTTCATCTCCATTATTGAGTTGTGTTGGATTATTCCCTTCACTGGTCATCTCACCATTGGTCTTTCATAGCATCCATCTTTTGGGGTTAACGCTACCAATTCATCTTAGTGTCACTGACATGTTCAAGAGAAGTAATTCAGTTGAGAAATCACCATCCAGTTAATGTCTCATCCACTGCAATACCTCCAACCTTCATTTTTTCATGACCGCCATTCCTGAACCTTGTGTCGTCAATTCATTTTTTGCCTTCAGAAATCATTTGCTTTGTTTCATGTCGTAGATGTGGGATACATCAAGGCCCTCCTATGATGAGTCACTTCTTGTCGACATCAGCTCATTATCCAAGAAGATGACTTACAAAAAACTCTTTCAGTTCTTTGAAGCTTGCATACATCAATGGCAAGTTTCTCACTTCCAACGACAGGTTGAAATTAATGGCCTTCGACCAAAAGATTTTGCGTGGTGTTCGACATCGGATCATGTATCCACACCACGTGAATTGTACTGTAGTACCTTGAGGGTCATTATCATTATCGGTGATTCCTCTCACGTCTGTTAATAGCTCACATCATTGGCTGGTAATCAGGTGATGTCTTTCCATGTTCGACTTCAGAACATATCTTCACATGGTTTGACTTGTACATCGAGCGAGCATTGAACGAGTTTGAAGACCCCGGATCTAGTTTCATCCATTTGGGCTACGGTATATTTAGGGTTATAAAAACATCAAATGTACAAAGGCTCTACACAGATGATCATCCTAACCATGGATTGCGACTCTATATCTGTAGAATCACAAGTTTGTATCTGCAAATGGCAATCTGATCTATGTACTTGAAATGAAATTTATAAAGTTGAGCATGGGAATGCCTCCCTCAGCTAGATCATGAAAAATTATATTATGATGATGTATTGTATTGTAATTTATGCAGGTCACCTTCCAGTTCGAAACTTCGGATCCTCATGATAAAGCATTTCACCCGACATGAATATTTACGACCTCATGCTTTAGGGGGCAACTATTATAGACATATTTGGGCACATCAACCAAAAACTTATATGTCAATGTATTAGGGATCATAAACCCCTAAAACAGTTGTTTCATACCCTAAAGGAACATAGTCATCTAAATACGTCATTCCCCAAAAGTTCCATTTGAGAAACCATCCAGAAATTGCCTAAATTGAACCATACTGACTGCTCCACTGGCAAAGTCCAATGCATACTGAGTGGTGCACTGCCAGGGTGCGATGCATACTATTTAGGCCTTCGATATCGTGCAATGGGTGAGGATGGACAAATGTCTGGGACAATTTTCTAGGTGGTTGCTCATGGAATCTTCTAGAAACTTCCCCTATGCCACTTTCCTATCTAAATTCGCCTAAGGATGAATAAGGGATCTGAGAAAATATCCAATCCCTTCTCTTATGGAACCCATTGTAACAAGTGGAATGACACTAATCAAACCCCATGGATGACTCACACCTTTGTAAACATCTATAAATGGATCCCTCATCCAAGAGATCTAGAGGCTGGAATATTGTGAATTGCAAGGAAGTGCTGATAGTTTGTAATTGAGGAAAGAGCATTGTATTGTTGGAGTGATCTTGTTATTTCATGAGGTGAAGAAGGGTTGAAGTTGGGAGGATGATACTGGATCAGACAACTAGGTTGTAATTCTCCCTTCTATTACTAAAGATCTTCAAGTTTTCTTGCATATGATTGCGCAATTGTGAATGTTATCATTTGTGAATGCTATCATTTGTTCATTAGATATATGATTCTGTAATGTTTATGTTGTAATAGATCACGATGCTTTGACGGTTCTTTGTTACTGTACTTGTGCAAGTACTCTCCAAGCGTGTTAAGTACGGGGAGGAGTTGCAGGTTGTGTCAAAGGGGAGAGAGATCAAGCAAGGGATTAAGCGGAAGTTCCAGGTTGGTTCCATTATCTTTCTCTTATCTGTTACACATAGAAGAAACCATTGAATTGCTTTAAATTGTTGTTTCTAGGGTAGCTGCCAAACCTAGAGGGCTAGCATTCTTTAGGAATACTAGTTTTCCCAGAAATAGAGAGGGATTTAATTTGAAAGAAAAAACTCATTTTAAATTGGGAAGAAACGACCCAATTTATCAATTGGCACCTACAAAAAAACTAGGCAAGAAGCAAGGTAAATGAAGTCTTGATGAAGGGATTGCACATAATTTAGAATTGCAATAAGGGAGAAGTTAGAATAGGTTGTTGAGCTCAGTATAAGGACTAGGGAAAGAAGAAGTTGAAACAGGTTGGCAAGGGACCATTTTGGCAATGGAGCCTAACGTGAGATGGGACAAGGTCAAAATTTGAATAGTGAGTCGGTGATTTAATTTGGAAAATGACCTTGTTTTGGAAATAATTGAGCTAAATTTATAGATCAAGGAAGAAACAAGGAATAGAAGGAAAATTTTTAATACATTCAAAAGGTTCAAAAGGATAATGGATTTTCTCTAACTGTGAAAACCGTCAAGTATTAGACAACCCATGAAGACAAGGCTTGATAACAAATGTAATTTGTTATGGAATTTTTTTGGGCTCAACAATCCATAATAGAAATGAACATCTCAAACAGGTTGAATGATTACATTTAATATGCTATATTGCATTGGTCTCTATAGCATATAATATCACTAAATTTTTCTTAAAATCTGACATGCCATGTCAACAGTAGAAAGTTCTTTTTATTTCTTTAAACACTAGAAAAAAGTCTCATTTGTAATCATAATTTTTTTTATTATTGTATATTTATATGTGTGTGTGTGTGTCCTTTTTAATTTTTTTTACATTATCTCTTTTTGCATTTTCTTGTAGTTTAATTTCCCATATGATGCTATCCACATCAATGATGTCATCATTATCTCTTCTAATTATCCCCATTGTAGGTTTTTATCCTAACACACATATCCTTATTAGAGCTTCCACCATTGAACGAGACCTTTATATCTCTTAATATCATCCAAAGTTTTATAGAATTCACGTATTGAATTTCCTAACCATAATGGATTATTATCACTTGGACATACAATGAATATATGATATTTTGTTTACTTTTTTTCTCATACCAAATTCTTTTATAGGCTTTATTAAACATTATCTTTCCATTGATGTCAAAGTTATGGGGAGATCGAGAATGTTAAAGTTAGGTGGAGGATTTTGGAAATATTATTGTCATCAATGTCAAATATAGACGAAGACTATAGATGTCCAAGTTAAAGATTGCAAGCTAAATATTATTATATATTTTTTTGGATGCCCAATATTTTCCTTGATGTCGAGTTTGGTTACCTTATCTTTGAAATATTTTTTACTCTAAATACCTATCTTAAATTATAGCACAAGATATATGGTTGAAAATAATATTTTGATATGTTTTCAACAGGGAAATCCCTTTATCCATAGGAATGAGGATATATGAAAGATTCTACCAAGTTGGCCCAACCAGAAAGGACATGTCAACCTGACGGTTATACAAGTCATCCCCATAAGTGAACATAGAAACACTATAAAGAAAGACAAATGAGTGGATTTGAAGACTATCCAAGCAAGAAGAGATATGAGTTACACAATAGAAGCATGGAAAATTTTAATGTTGGATTTATATTTGGAAGTTTACAAAGCTTGGAAAATCTTAGTAATCTATAATAGGAAAGTTTTAAAATGTTTGATCATATTTTTTTTACAATATCTAAAACTCTGATTATATTATATTAGTATATATAAGATCTTGACAATTTTTAAGGTAAAATAATTTCATACTATAAAGCATGGGCAAATTATTTTTAGAGAAAATGGAAATTGGTGAATATTCTTTTTAGAAAAAGTATAGAAAATTAGCCGACTTGCGAATATTAGCCCCTAAAATTTTCCTTGAATAGAAGCTCGGGATTACTTTTGGGGTCTTAAAGGTGGAGAAAAAATGGATTTGTGGAGTTAACGATTCATCTTGGATTGTTCACTATAACTTCACTTTTGGGATGTTTCAGATAATGAAATTTGGAGGAGATGGAGGCAGGAAGTTCGTGAAAGTATGTGAGAAATTCAAAATTTTGTTTGTTATAAGGTTGGATATATACTATGAGAAGTTAGGGTTCCTAAATGCTCTTGAAATACGCTTCAAACAGATCCATTTGACCATCTCTCTCTCTCTCTCTCCTCATCTAGATCCCAACTACGCGCTCCTCTCTCTCTTCTCACTCCTCGCTCTCTATATACTATTATAATATTATATATATATATTAAATATATATTATAAGCTTGTCTTGAATTTAAGAGACATTGAATCATATAATTTTGAAGGGATTCTTTGAGAAAGTTATGGTTCCTAAATTCTCCTAAAATATGCTTCAAACAGGCCAGCTTGGCATTTTGATTATAATTTGTTTTATATGATGTTTCAAACTGTGAAATTAGAGGATACAAGGGAGAGATCTATAGTTACTCATGGTAGAAAATTTAGAATTTGGCTCATTATAATTTTATAGATACGGTATGTGGAAGTTAGAGTTATAGAATAGTTCTAAAAAAAATTGAATTGGTTAATTTGCCATTTTTTTCCTATAACTTATTTTCTTGGAATTTTCCAATTGTGAAAATTTTAGAGATTTAAGGAGACATGCATAAGTGCCTTAGGTAAAAAATATAAAACAGGATTTCCAAATTGAATGTGGCATGTTGTACAAGACCTATTGAAGTAAAAATAAGCTAATAAATTTGGTGAAGGGAGAAGCAACAAGAATACTTGGTGAATGAAGAAACATCAAATATATTTGGTGAAGGAAAAAATAACTAACATACCTAGTGAAGGAAAAAAAGAGAAAGAAAACCTGGTGAAAGTAAAAGCAGTGAGCAAACCTGGCGAAGTAAGAAGTAACTAAAAAAGATAGTGAAGGTAGATGTAGAAAGAAGATTAAGTGACACAAGCTGGTCCACTTGAATATTTCCAACAACAACAATTGATGTCTCCAATAAAGTTTGTGCCTACAAATATTGTAGGAGAGGGGATTATTTTATCTTATATGTTGTTTCCTACAAATTTTATAGCATATGGGATTTGTTTCTCTTGTAGGCTGGTACCTAAAAATATTGTAGTAGAGGGGATTGGTATTTTGTAGGTTGATGCCTAAAAATCTTATAGCAGTGGTGATCGGTATCTCTTTTAGGTTCGTCCCTACAAATCTTACAACATGGGGGATTGGTGTCTCCTATAGGTTGTTTCCTACAAAGTTTGTAATAGTAGGTTAGTTCCTATAAATTTTGTATTAGTGGGTTGGTTCCTATAAATATTTTTTATAAATAAGCTCCCATTAATATCTTGTGTTCCATATATGATATTGTTTGGTTTTGATTCATGAATGTTTGGATAAGAAATAATTTTTCTTATACTAATTCATCCCCATCTCTAGTATAAGTGTCAATCCAACAATTGGCATGATAGCAAGTTCATTTAATAGCAACTAAACCATTTGAAGAAAGATCTCAAGGGACCATGGCTAGTTGTGAAGGTTTTTTTTGTTGGATTCACACTTATATGAAGAGGGGGAGGTGAATTAATATGACAATATTTTACTTATTTAAACATTCATGAATCATAACCAAACATCTCACATGTGGAACATAAGATATAAATGAAATATTCTTTATAACAAATATTTGTAGGAACCGACCTACTAATACAAACTTTTGTCGGAACCAACTGACTATTACAAAATTTATGGGCACAAAATATAGGACATACCAATCCCCCATGTTACAATATTTTCATGCACCAACATACAGGAGACACAAATCCCCTCTATTGTAAGATTTATAGAATTGGCATACATGATACACTAATCCCCTCTATTATAATATTTGTAGGCACCAACCTATACGAGACACCAATACCCTTTGTTCCAAGATTTGTAGGCACCAACCTGCAAGAGAAACTAATCCCCTCTACTACCATATTTTTAGGAAACAACCTATAGGAGACACCAATCCCCTCTACTTCAAATAATTCTAAGAACCACCCTTCACTCAATCTAATTTCTGTTGTTTCTTTTACCAAGAACAAGTCTACTTGTTGCTTCTTCCTTCAACAGAAATACACGCAACTTTTACCTTCAATAGGTCTCCTTTCTCCTTCTACCTTCACCAGGTCTACTTGTTGCTTTTTCCTTCACCAAATTTTCTTCTCCTGAAACTTTTTGTTTTTGGCCTCTTCCCAAGAAAAAACTTATACAACATGCCACATATCCAATTTCGTAAATATGATTCCAATGTTTTTATTTAAGGATCTTATAGATGTCTCCTTGTATTTCCAAAATTTTCACAGCCTAAAAAGTCCCAAAATGTAAGTTATAGTAAAAATGGAAAACTAACATGTTTGAAGCAAGTTTCAAGAGCATTGAGGAACCCTAACTTCCATAGGGAATATCTATGAAATTATAGAGAACCAAAGTATGATATTTCTACCATAAGTACCTACATATCACACCTCTGTATCAATACTTCACAATTTGAAACATCTAAAAAAAAGTAATAGTGAAAATGCCAAGTTGACTAGTTTGAAGTAGATTTCAGGAGCATTCAAGAAACCTAACATTCTTAGAGTATATATCCTAAATTATAGAAAATAAAAGTATAATATTTATACCACAAGTAATTAAGGACTACTTCTCCATCTTCTAAATATTTCATTGTTTAGAACATATCAAAAAGGAATTTAGAGCGAAAATGCCAAACTAGCCTATTTAAAGCAAATTTCAAAAGCATTTAGGAAGACTAACTTCATAAGAGCATATCTTGAAATTATAGTGATTTTTTTTTTTGAAATTTATATAATAAATACCTAGAGATATCATATTTTTCTCCTCAATATATCATAGTCTGAAACGTCTTAGAAATAAAATTATACCAAAATGTGAAGACGACTTGTTTGAAGCAAATTTTGGGAGCATTAAGGAAAAACTAAATTCCTTGGAACATATCTCTGAAATTGTAGTGCAACATTGTATAAAATTTATACCATAGGTACCTAGAAATATTTTCTCTATTCATTTAATATTTTATAACCTAAAACATCTAATAAAGCAAGTTATGGTGAAATTTCCAAGCTGATTTGTTTGAAACATATTTTAGGAGCATTCAAAAAGCATAACTTCCCCATAGGATATCTCTGAAAATATAGTGAACCAATGCTTGAATTTTTTTCCACGTGTACACAAATATCTCTCCTTTCCTTCCTCCAAGTTTCATGGTCTAAAACATCACTAAATATAATTTATAATGAAAAATCCTAGCTAACATGTTTGAAGAAGATTTCAAGAGCATTCAAGAACCCTAACTTCCTTGGAACATGCCTCTGAAGTTACATTAAACCAAAGTATAAAAATTCTAATACATCTACAAAAATATAATCCCTCTATATCCTCTAAGTTTCACTTTCTAAAAAATCCAAGAAGAAAATTATAGCAAAAATTCCAAGATGACTTGTTCACTCCATAAATCACATTTTTTCTCCACCTTTAAGAGCCAAAGAGTATTCCCTAGATTTTGTTGCAAATATTAGATCTCTTCTTGCATGGTTTGTTTTCAAATGCAATGATATGTCATTTCTTTATACTATTTATATGTTCACTTATGGGGGCTTACTTGTAAAGTTGTTTGGGCAACCTATATTTTTTGGTTGGACTGACCTAACATAATCTTTCATATCTCCTCATTCCTATGGAGTTAGAGGGAGTTCCATATACCATTGAAAATATATTAGAATAATATTTTCAACCATATAGCCCATGATCCCATTTGGATAGATATTGATATTAAAAATTCCTTCAAGTATAGGGTATCCAAACTAGGAATCAAAAGAAGGCGGGCATCTTGACAAGATTTTTAGCAACCTTCATCTTACAATCTCAATATTATGAATATATAGTCTCTCTATTTATTTTACATCAATGAAAACAATATTTCCTACAATATCCTCCTAAATTTGGCATGCATGGAAACCCAATATTCAACAATCTACCCCTTTTTTATTGATGGAATCCACAAACATTTGTGCACTGCTACTGTAAAATACTCCTTGATTGCAAACTCCCCTAGCTTCAACTTATCCCCTTGTGTACAATATCTTCCCCTTTGATATGAATGGAAAATGGATACTCCTAATCTTATGCTTTCATTTATTGATGATCGAAGAGGGAATCACAATAATTTTCTCCTTTAACTTCATCAAGGACATATTTTTTACTTACGGTATTGGTTGATTTTTTTCCAATATTCCTGAACATGCTTTCCTTATTTCACACCCTTTAGAATGAAATATGATATGAGATAATATCCTCAACCACAAATTTGACTTACACTTATAGGAGTGTGTTTTAGGCCTTCAACATACTGGAGGACAATTTGAGTTTTATTTCTTTCCATGATCTTGACTATTTGTGCTCTTTCTCACTATCCTTGATGATGTATTATCTCCAAAGGTAAGACAATCTCCCTTTTCTTATTTTAGAGTAATAAATTTGCTCTTACATCCTATCATGTGTTTTGAACATCCACTATCTATAAACCATTTGATTTCTTCACTTTAAGCATATAAAACAAGTCCACAATCCTCTTGTTTTTCTTGCTTCATTTTCCATACCCTTTTGCATTTTTCTATCTGCCTAATAATTTTTCTTCCTTTCTATTGTCACTCATTTCAAATTGTGTTTTTAGTCACCCAAAGTGCAACAGAGCAGTAAATTTTATAGTCATCTTCCAAACCACATAACACTCAAAGCTAAATCATCCCCCCTCCATTTCATAGTGCTCAGAACAATATTTCTAATGGTATATGGAACTCTTGAAATGGACAATGAAATGAGAAGATATGGCCTATTAAAGATGAGGGTTTTGGCACCTTCGAAAGAGGGAAAAAATCGCAGATCGAAGGTCCAAGAACATATCGTGAACCACAAATTGGCGGATCAGGCAACGATCAGGCTTATCGATGGGGTGTATCGGAGATTGCAATCGCAATAGCACAGATATATCACAAATCACAAATTTCAAATCAAGGTTCCATGGCAATCGACGATCAACGATCATGCTTAGAACATCATGGGTTATCGGCGTGCCAACGTGGTGACAACTCTAAAATATTGCGATATGTTAGTGTTGAGGCACTGGGAAGGCCGAAAGTGATTTACAAAGGAAATCAATGAAAAACCAAGGGAGAATGGGCCTTTTCTCTCTCCTCTAGAGGGCCACGTGGTGAAATACCATTGGTTCCTATAAATCCACGGCGACGCTGATGTTAGCATGACGTGGTAGTACGATAGACACGTGGCATGTAGATTAAATGTGTTGAGGGGTCATAAGGGGCCAAAACAGGGTGACAAGTGTCACCACGCACAAGGTGACACGTGGAAGAGGATGACATCATATCAAAGATGGAAAATTGACATTTGCAGTTTGAGGCATGTTATTACATGAAGGTTAAAACCCTGATTGCAATCTGCCAAGAAAGGGGCTCCAATAGGGGCTGGCCCACAATGACATAAAAAGAAAAAACAACCAAGGGCTAAGAATAGAGGGAGATCGACACTTGGTGATTGGAAGTTGTGGTGTGCATCAAAAAGGAATCTCTAATTGTGAACCTCCTATTGGGGGGCTTCGATAAGGGGGCCGGACCAAGGGCCCATAAAGGGCTAAGGAACCAAGGGGTAAGCATTGAAGGACTATCACAATCAGATATCACAAACATGTTGCGACTTCAATATAGAAACCCTGACTAGAAACCTTTGATGTAGAGGGGCTTTGATACAGGGGTTGACCTGTAGTCACATGAAGAGCCAAAGGAACCAAGTGCTAGACACGGAAGGTGGTCAATGATCGATAATTAATGAAACCTCATATCGCCTCACTCCAAGTTGAATCCCTAATTTGAAAACACTAGCTAGGGAGCTATGATATAAAGGCTAAGCCTCAGGTCATAGGCCGCAGTCCTATGATGAAGAAATATTGAAAGGGGCTAAACCAAAGTAGGCCAAGAAGCATCGGGACTCACTATTATGTAACGCCTTTAGGAATAAAAGTCTCGATTCATTAATGTTCCAATAGCACCGTACATAACTTTAAAGTCAAATGGGTTGGCAAATGAGGTATTGAATGAAGGCATGGTGCAATGGTAAATCAATATGGGGACTTAGGAAGATTTAATGCCTTAGCGTGGAGCTCCACTCAGGCATAAATGTAAAGGACTGCTCAAAAAAAATATGGGTCTGCTCTGTGACAAGCAAACACAGTTGATCACTACCAACTCTAGAGAGTGGAGAAGTTGGGCAATTAAGGCAAAAGTGACAGGATCCGACCGAGCAGAAGGAAAGGCACATCATGGCAGAGATGTGACCTGATCAAGGGCCTTTAAGGGAATATTAGAAGGACATTTTCCTCCATCATCATTCAGTTTCCCTTGTTTCTATTTTACTGTAATTTCTATTTATTATTTTTATGTATTTTCAAGAAAGGAATCGAATCCTTTAGAATCATTTTGGGCAACAAAGCTATCACAGGCTGAGGCAGCTAGCCAATTAGACAACTGGCCCTTAACTAATATTTTTGTAAATTTTGATTCAAAGCTCCCCCTTCTCTATATAAATATGGGGGAAAACACTTAATACAAAGTTCTGGAATTCTGCACCTGCAGTAGTCCAAATTCTGTGGTTCCACTTTGGTTCTATGAAGCTTGTTCATGAGGCACTTGAGTTATATATTTCTGAATGTAAATGGGGTGGTAAATGGGACACATTTCAAAGATTAATGAAACTCTTTGGTGATTCCAATCATGGAAATGTGTAGTATGGTTTCCCCTCTGTAAATCTCATTTCATATACGTTTTTTTTTATTTCACTAAAATAGTGTGATGAAGCCGTAGGTTTCACCCTCGTTCATTATTGTATAGTTGTTACTAAGTATTGATAATACCTATATTAGCTAAAGTCACTCCCCTAATAATATAGTTTTGATAAACTAGGAAATGGTCCTTATTGTGCCAGTGGACCTTGCATTTCAAGCACCAGACTTCAATGTGCAACTCTCGCTGGGCTTCCTTTCCTTTTTTCAGGCTCTGCGACTCCAAGTGCAGGCTTTCCAGCTGTGAGTGAATCTGTTGCACTCCAAGGTTTGTATCCTGTATGGGCAAATCTTCTAGCCTCATCATGATTTCTAATGCATCTGCTTGCATTTCTAACTTTTGTTGTGACAACGATAATCTTAAGTGTGGTAAGAGTGACGCTATATACTGGTTGCAATGCTGGGAATTTGTAATCACCATATTGGCTTACCTAATCATGCATTTCAACCTTTGATTGAAATCCCAAGGTGTCTCATCTATATTTTGTCTAATTTCTTTAAACTCAGTCATCAACTGTGCCTCTAACGTAGGCTTTCTAAACTCCTTATTCAGAGCTTGCTGGGTTTTTGCCAACGTTGCGGTGGGGTTGTCAGTGAAGTAGTTGATGTACCATGTTAATGCTTGATCATGTAAGTTTGTGACTAGCTATGCTTTCTTGATGTTATCATCTGTAATCTATTGTGCTATCCATACAGCTCCTGCGACAAACCAAAATTGTTCAGGTTCTTCACTCCCGATTCCTTTAAAAACTGACATCTTCATCGCGTTTGCCATGTTGAATAGCGAAAGTGGAGGTGGAGGTGTAGGCATATGAGGTGCAGGTGCAGGTGGAGGTGGAGTGGACTGATGAGGTATCCTCGGGATACCCTACTTAATTAACTGAACTACACTTTGTGGTGTAGTCAACACCATCCCTTCATCGTCACTTGAAGGGGGTTCAATGAGCATATTGCACTTTGAGTTTGATCCTTTGTTTCTTCTAAATAATTTTTGCTTCACGTAGCCCCAAACATTAAGGTAACTGCATAATCCTCTTTTCATATAACAACATTTTAATCCAAGTCCTTAATGATTTCAAATACTTACCTCGCAGTCCCTTAAAGAGCATACATTTTCTTTCACTATAACTAATATTTCTATCTATTGTGAACTCAGTCACAAAACTTCCAAGTGTGCGATCAATCCAATGATCCACTACCCACACAATATTGCTTCTTGATGCTTCAATATGTCACACTATGTCTGTAGTCCACACTATAGGGACATAAAGCCTCCACATCCCTTGACTATACACTAATTTAGACAATCACTTGTGTAGTTCCTCAGGGAAGAAACAAAAGAATGTTTCGGTCTTGTCTGTGTATAAATATATCTGCAACCACTGCTCCTTGGATAATTTAAGGCTCCTTTTCTCTTGAGCTGCAAAAGCATGCACTTGTCATTCAATCCGATTATCAATCTCTTTGTTTGTTGGAAACCATTTATCACAAATCTCTTAGATAGATCTCGGTCTCGACAACATAACCATTTGTTGGCTTAAGGGGGCCTGAGCCAAGTTCACAGTTATTTGCGCCATCCAACAACACCCAAATAGCTAGCCCTTTCAACAAAAACCAGCATAGTGGAGGCTGCAGTCTCACCCAATGCAGTATTGGGGATGCTAGAACTAGGTTTCTACATCTAGAGACTTTATGATATTTATCCTGAAGCCCGTGTAGCTCAGATCTTTCGTTGCGCAGATATGTATCTTCCTATGGTACTCTACTGCAACCCTATCAAATGGCTCCCAAACCTTCGTAAAGGTCTACGATCAAGTTGTTTAGACATAAAAGAAGTAGACTCACAACTTTCACTTATCAAATAATAACTATATATCTGCCTTCGTACAAATCTACTCGATTCGAACAATTATCATAACAGATTTAGTTACTACCTTTAGGAAAATAGTTCATTACTCATTTCATTCATAGATACTATAGATTTGACAGATTCGTGCAGAGAATACTCTTTACTTTAGAGAAAACAGATCATTAAGAAACAATGCATAAACTTAAACATTATTAAGAACAAGGCAGAGATGTAAGAGATTCAGTGCAAAAAGTCTTTATTAGATTCAACATTCAATTTACAAACTCTTCTTCACTACGCACCAAGATGTAGGGGCTCATGCACTCAGCTGCAGACTTCCCAAGTTCTTCGCGCACTTATCTGTAGGAGCCTTTCTATTTCACCTAAGTACATGAAAACATAGCTTTCCTGCCTTAGCACTTTCCCTTACACTTGTTCTTCACCAAAATTTATCTTCTATACTCGTTATGACTCAAATATTAATAGCTTTTATATTACTATACCATGGCATGCGGCCTATGGGTGAGTCTCAAAACCATCATATCACTTACCCATACAAGGGGCTAAAGGCCATTTGAATCCTACTTAGCTGCGCACTCTGCTTCCACATTTCATAGAGACTTTACATTCTTTACAAAACTCTACTCAAAAATTGATTAAACTAACCCAAAATTAACCCTAGGGACCCTATCCCAATAAGAGGATATTAGAGGATGTGTTGAGGATGTATGTAATGCATCAACAAAGGAAGTGGGAAGAGTATCTCCCTTTGGTAGAGTTCACATACAACAAAGGTTATCAAGAGTCACTGAGGATGGTTCCTTTTAAGGCATTGTATGGGAAGAGTTTTAACACTCCCATCAGTTGGAGTGATCTGGTTAGTAGGGTATTGATTGGACTAGATATGTTGGCAGACATGGAATAAGAGATGCAAGTGATCAAGAAGAATATAAAGGAAATAGAGGATATGCAGAAGAGTTATGCAGACAAGAACATGTTTTTCAAGGAGTTCCAGGTTAGGGAACATGTGAACTTGTGCATCAAACTGAAGAAGAGATCCTTGCCGATTGGATCATGTGCCAAGCTAGCAACATGGTTTTGTGGACCCTTCAATATCATTGAGAGGATTGGTCCCATAGCCTCTTAACTTGCACTACCTTTGACAGTGAAAGCCTACGATGTTTTCCATGTATCTTTTCTTAGGAAGTATGTTAAGGATGACAATCATGAAATTGATTGGTTTGTACTACAGATGGAACCAGATGGAGAATTCCAACCAGAGCCTCAATGTATATTATAGAAAAAAAAGCTCATGCTCCGAAACCATGTAATCGAGCAAGTTAAAGTTCAATGGAAACACTTTGGGCCCGATGAAGCTACATGAGAGATGGTGGATCAGATGCGGGCCATGTATCCTTCTTTGTTTGCCGATTGAGGCAAAGCAGCTTGATATGGTGGTTTGCTATTTACTTATGGTGTCCTGGTATTTTCTTATGGTGGCTTGGTATTTTATTTATGATGGTTTATATATGCTATATGAAGTTTTGATATATGTTTAGATATGGTGATTATTATATGTTTTGGTATATGATTTGGCATATGTTTTGGGTATATCTATATACTTTTCTAATGTTGCTATATGTACACCCATGTATGGATGTAAATAATGTAACGAGCTATGTTATAAAGCTCCACTATGTGGTATAGATTTCATGTTATTATGCTATCATGTGGTTATGTTATCATGATGCTATGATGTCATCAGAGTTAGCCCTTAACAGGATAATCATTGTAGATACTGTAATGAGTTGTGTTATAAATGTCCACTATGTGGTATGTTGTCATGATGTTATGTCTTGCATAGGTCTTTCCTTGTAAATACTACATCGAACTGTGCTATAAATCTCCATGGGAAAGTTGTCTTCTTTTAGCACGTTTCTGAGGTATATGTGTGATTGAACACTGAAGATGGTGTCCCCTAAGGGGGAGGGTTCTATAACAAGCCTCGTGAAAATTCCATGTAATAAAGTTAAAAAAAATAACCATGGTCGATGGGACACTTATTTGAAGCTAAATGTTGGGCAGGAGTGAGTGTTCATTTGGCTATTTATGTCTAAGGAAATTGGCAAAGGCAATGGCTAAGGATTTGGAAAGGCAAAATGGTATTTTGGCACAATTATTTATGAAAATAGTGGAAATTAAGAGAAAAAGGGGGTGAAAGGTCACATGTTTCATGTTATGAGGAAAATGAAGGAAAATAATGGAAAGTGAAGAAAATAAAGGTCTCATTCATAAAAATTCTTCTGAGGATCAGTTGGTAACCTTTTGTCAGTTCAATGTTGGAGCTCTCTCATTATTCTCCCTCTCTCTCTTGTACTCTTGGACACTTGGATTTTTTTTTAGCACTCTTTGAGGGTGTGTCATAATTGGATGCTTGGAGAAAGAAGGCAAAGGAAGAGCAGGAAAGTGCAAGGAGGCATCGACATTAGAAACTACATCATGTTTTCTTGCAGGTACCTAGTTGCATGTATGATTTCTTCACTATTTTTGGCATGCATGAGATATGCATGTGGTTTGTTGGTTGTGATCTCTCATTGGCATGGAGGATTTCCTAGATTGACAGTGGATTTCCTAGCCTTGCCATTTATTGGATATACACAGTGATTCTGGGTTACTTTCATTGTTTTAGTTGTTTTTGGTTCACGTGTTTCCTTAGCATGGGTTGTGTTATTAGTCCTTGAGGCCCTGGTTGAATAAATGCTCTAGAAGCCCTGTAATAGCTTGGGTTGAGTTACTAGTCTTGGAAGCCTTCGTTGGAGAAATTCTCTGGAAGCCATTGGTAGGTTGAGTTACTAGTCCTGGAAGCCTTGGTTGGAAAAAGTCTCTAGAAACCCTGTATAAGTTGTGGGTTGTGTTACTAGCTCTAGAAGTCTTGGTGTGACAAACGCCCTGGAATCCTTGGAAGCCTTGGATGGAGACTAATCTGATGATGCTTTTTTGATGTATGACCATGAGGTGAAATCAATTTTTAATGGGTTGAGGTGGATGCCCTCTAGAAGCCCTGGATGAGTTTTGATTGATGCGTTTTATAACATCCCATATTCATGTTTGGAATATGGAATAGGGGTGAATGGTTGAAGAGAGATTTGGCTCAACCATCCTATGGTTCTGTTGATGGTGGTGGACCTGCCAACATTGAGGGGATCACCCCAATATGAAGTCCCAACTAGACCTCACACCATTTGGTGTGGGAGTCCCATCTGGCATGATGGCCTAGTTTCCATTATCTTAAAGATTTTCCTCAGTTCTTTCTTGTTAGCACATGAGAGTGGTCTTCTTTGTCTTTGAGCAGTGATGTTCATGAGCTTGATGATTTCTAGTGTTAATTGTGTCAATGGTTTTTTTAACTGTATATGGAGAGGGTGGGAGTGAGTCCCAAGGAAGATGGGAGGAAGCCCCAATTCTGTTAGGAACACACAACACAATAGGATGTGCAAATATTACGGAAGATAAGTCCACACGGATGCGGAAGTCACAACGCACAAGGAAAGATAACACATACAACACACGGCAGGGGAGTCCACGTGAGTGCGACGATTGTTATAATGAGTTTACGTGAAAGGTTTGTCTGATGTCCGGGGAGGTAACCAACATGGGCAAGACAACGTTAACAACTCATACAACACATTTTCATTAATATTTATGTATTACAACAACTGAATGAGTTCAAGTGTTAAACATGGGTTAAAGCAACATGCATTACAAGTGTCCAAGATTAGTCTTACAATAGTTACAATACATGTGTGAAAATGAGTTGGGTTGTTAGCAGGCTTATGAATTAAGCGAAATTTACAAGAAACATCGTTACACCATACATCACTAACCCCGTGGGCAGGGCGTTTGAGCCACTACTTACTCCTCAAAGAAAAGATTATAGACTCTCAATTCTATGTGGGAGGAGCCTAGGTGAAAAGTCATTTGCATGTACAAATGAGGGGGTATTTATAGCCAAGGGTGAAATTGACCCTTGTGGTTGTTCGACTACCCACATGACTTTTTGGATGCCATGACCTTTCAACTTCACATGACTCTTCATATGAGAAGTGGGTCTCTTGGAATTCCACGTTACATTACATTGATTGACAGTATGGCCCATAGTAGAGATGTGGATGGCATGACTCATGACAAGACTTGACATGACAGTGATGGTACATTTGTGTTGCTGTTGGTGTGCATGTCAAGTTGCATTTTTGTTGGGTGATGGATGTCCTCATGGCATGTCACAACTTCACCTCCGCATGCAAAAGAGCATGGAGTCTTCGATGGTCATTGGGTTTGCTTAATGTTGCTTTCGCACGTTGCTCCTTGCTTGTATGTTGGCATGCTTGACAGGTTCGTCTGTTTGCAAAAAATGCATGTTCGTCCATCCGTCCATGCACACATCTTTTCATTATCGTTTGTTCACGAGCACATCTCTTTGCATGCATTGTTTGTTCGTTCGTTGGCGAACATGTCCTTCTACATGTACTCCCTTTGTTCATCCCATCCATCATCATGCCATGTTTGTTCGTGTACTTGTATCTATAGTCACTCATGACAAGACAACATCAAATCCATAAACCTCCTGGCCTATCCAGATGCAGGTGACCCAAAGAGGAGACAAGGTTGCGAGTTGCGAGCTGGGATGGAGGCTCCGGGAAGTGCTCGTAAAAATTTCCTAGAAGTCACTGGGTGATGGATATGGGAAATCTAGATTGACAGTGGTTGTCCGAGGGGTTTGGCTCAGTTAGAGGAGAAAACTGCACAGTTTTTTAGAGGAGCAGTCTATGTTGTGGAAAGGCTGGGTAGACAAAATTTGCGCAATTTTTGGAAGGAGTGGGTAGTGGGAGCCTAGCAGCCAAACCTATACAATTCCTAGAGGGAACTGGCAGCTAGCTGCTAGGACCTTGGCAACAAAAAATGTGAAATTCTTGGAGGGAACTAGCAATCAGTTGCTGGGACATTGGCAGTAAAAACTTTGCAATTCCTGGAGGGAACTGATAGTTAGCTTCTGGAGCTTGGAAACAAAAACTGCACAACTCCTGGAGGGAACTGGAAGTTAGCTATTGGGAGATGATGGAGGCGAAAATTGTGTTGATGCAGGGAGGCTGGTCTACTAATCACCTCTACATAGTTTCTGAGTTGAGCAGACAGTTGGGCAGCAAAGGGTTTGCTCATGAAAATTGCGTAGCTTTCCGGGTGAGCAATCGGTCCACTGACTGGAGGGCTGGCTGGAAAAAATGCACAATTTTTTGAGCAAGATAGGGATGGGCACTGAATGTTTTTCTAGCATGTCTGTGTAATTTTGTTAGTCAGCAGAGCGGGCATGTTCTGCAACCTCTACACATTTTTTTGAGGGGAGTTAGTCCCGGGTTGACTACCGGATCAAAGTCTCCCATTGACCAGCATGAAGGTTGATTGATATGCTTGTGGGAAACACAACTTGATATGGCTTGCTTGGTTCTTTTGCATTGTTCTGGGTGACATTCAATCGAGTCGATGGCATGGTAAAGGTCCGGATGTCAGAGGGTAATCCAGTCGTTGGAACTTCAAAAAAAGACGAAGTGTGTGAGTGAGTGAAAAGATGCATATGTGAACTTACCAACACACACTTACATGACTTGACAATGAGATGACTTAAACCATTTAGAAACACATGCTCAACATGACTGACTGATGGTGTGAGTGACAAGCGCGACGCTTGTGATTGATCATTGGTCGACAGTGATGACACTTGCACGACAGTGTATATGACTTCGTGCGTAAGAGCGACAAATGTTTACACAGTGAACATAACATGTACACATGAAGCGAAGACCTTGTGTATGACGAGAACATGGTTGCAAGCATGACATTGACATCAACATGAAAAAGTTCTCGATGGAATGATCAAGAAAGGTGGGAGCAAAGACTCACATGAGCTCATGGAGTGAACCCAAGTGCATGCAGTCATCAAATAAAATTCTCAAAAAAGGCTCCCAAATTGGATGCATGCCAAAATTTTGGAGGGTGTTGTAGTCACTACAATAGGTTGGGTGGAATGTGGTAGTCCCATCCCTCGTTGGTTCATTGCATTCATTAGTGATAAATCCATTCCATTGATTTTCATGTGTAAATGTACTGATGTATATATTGATTTCTATGGATGATATGTTTATTATAATTATGTTCCTATTATGCTAGTTATATTTATATTTTATGAAAGTAGCTAAGTATGGCTCTAAACATGTTTTTAATTGTACATGAATGGATATTGTGAGTATGACCTAATATATGATAATGCAACCAATGGCATGAGGGAACGATGGCTCACAACGATTCTTAGATAAGTATGAGATGCATACACTTAATTCTGTGGTTTACACCTGTAGGTTACATGTTGATGATATGTTTGACAAAATGCTTGTCATTGCTAGTAGGGGTTTGTGTTGGGATGGGGTCCTCTAGGGTCAATTTTTGGGAAAAAGCCCAAGTTTTGGGCCACAAACCCAAGTTTTGTTATTTAAAATGTAAAGTCTCCACAAGTTATGGTTAAGGAGCACATAGATAGTTAAAGTGTCATAAAGGGTTTTACCCTTCTTTTATGTAAGTTGAGTTGGCTTTTGAAGATCTACCTATGGTTCGTGGACCATGGGATTGTATAAATAGGTGTGTCTTAGGATGTCTAAGGGAAACAATAGAGAAGGAGATGAATGTAATGGGTTTCTAGAAGGAAGAGCGTAGAAGTCTTAGAGTAGAAGAAAGGCTCTGCAGCTGTGTGTGCATAGGCCTAGAGTAGAGTTTGTAGCTGAGAGCGTGGACCCCTGCAGCTGAGTGCACAGGGAAGTCTTGAGTCTGTAAGATTGAACTGATTATCACTAAAGAAGATTGTTGCATAAATACTTGTGTTATCTCTTTACTTATGTTTATATGAGTGCGCCTTATGTTATAATGGGTTAATTAAATAATGAAGTATTGACGCACGACTTTACATGACTGATATTGTTACATGAACACAATTACTGTTAACCGTTTATGCGAAGATTATCTTGTTGTGTGTTGCAGTTATTGAACACTTAAGCCGATTAGAGTAATTATTGGGTCATAGGTCATTTTTGATACATGTCAGTAGTTGATCCACCTATTTAGGGTCCACGAAAGATAGTCGTAGATGTTCGTGGAAGTATAAAGGCCGATTAAAGGGAGTTATATTGATAGGCCATAAAGGCTTATCGATCTACGTGAAGGCAGATTTAGGACATAAAACAACATTACACTAATCTCTCGGTGCGAAAACTTGGTTCCAACACCCCCACATACTGCTTCGGGTGAGACTTCAGTCTGTGCTCCATGGATTGATGCCAAAAGGGCCAGTAGGGATTTGATTGGAGAAACTAACTCTAAACCTAGGTTAGGACTTACTAAGCCAACAAATGGTTCTGTTGTTGGGACTGGGATCTGCATAAAGAGATATGTGATGTAGCATCAATAGAATCTGACCAAGAAAGAAATTGAGGAGTGGGTGAATAGAAAGATCCATGAATTCATGGTGCAAGAGAATAGAAATCTGTGCCTCATGAAAGAATAGTGGTTGGACGAATTTTTGTATATAGATATACACGAGATCTTCTTCTGCACCTTCCTGATCAAACTATATGAGTGGATCACTAAATTGGCAGACGACCAAGGAATGTGGAGGCTTGATAGTCCAATAGTGTGGACCCTAAAGCTAGTACAGAGATTGGAAGCTTCTGAAGACAAGCTCGCATGCATTGTTAATCACTGGCTTGATTGAGTCATAGGAGGATTTGTGACAGAATTCGCAGTCGATACCTCAGTCAACTACAACGAAGTAGGGAGATGCTTTTTCAAGGGACTGTGAGGTAAGTATTTGAGATCTTTGAATACTTGGATTAATATGCTCTTGTGTGAAAAGTGGTTTATGCCATTACCTTGATGTTTGGAGCTACACAAAGTGGAAAGCTCTTTAGGGATAAAGGGAGAACATGCCTTGAATATAGCCTGTTGATCAAGCCTCCTCTAAATGACGACGAGGGAGCAACACAGGCTTCACTGTAGAGCATTGTCCAGTTAATAAGGCAAGGGTTTCCACAAATACCTCATCTGTCCACACCACCTCCACCTTCACATCTGCAGCATACACCTTTACCCACTCCACCACCAACTCCACCACCATTCAATATGTCGAATACGATGAAATTGCCCATTTTCAAGGGCTTGGGAAATGAGGACTCTGACCAGTTTTGGTTCGTTACAAAGGCCGTCATGGAGGGAAGAGCTGCATTTGAATCCACAGGTGACATTGCAGCCATTTGAGAAATGGGCAATTAATTTTGTAGGGCCAATTCAGCCTCTAGGAAAGAAGATGGGTGCACGATATATCATCACCGCAACCGAATATTTGAGCAGATGAGCGAAGGCATAGCCTGTGAAGGACTACACTAGAGAAAAAACAACTAAATTCCTATTTGAATATGTGTTGACAAGGTGTGGTTGCCCGAAGGTTTTGATGAGTGAGCCCGGTACGCATTTTCTCAATGAAATGATTAGTGCATTGATAGAGGAGTTCCGGGTTTACCATCGGAAGAGTACGCCATACCATCCTCAGGCCAACGGAATGGTTGAGGCTTTTAATAAGATATTGGAGAATGCGTTGATGAAGGGTTGCAACACGTAGCGGAATGTTTGGGATGTGCACGTACCAGCAGTGTTATGGGCTTATAGAACTACTTGTAAGAAGCTAACGAGTCAGACACCTTTTAGGTTGGTCTATGGTGTAGAAGCTATAATTCCTATGGAATACATTGTGCCTTGTCTACGCATAGGGAATTTCATAGAAATGGCGGACCACGGAGCCTTAGAAGAAAGGCTCACACAGTTAACAGAGCTCGAGGAAGATAGGTTTTTGGCTGGATTCCATCAGCAGGTTCAAAAGGGATGTGAAAAAGCTTGGCATGATTGGCACATCAAACTACGCACCTTCAAGGTAAATGATTTAGTTTTATTATTTGCTGGTAAGTTTGATAAGTTTCTAGGAAAATTTCAGATGCACTAGATTGGGCCATATGTTATTAAAGAGATTACAGATGGTTAAGCAGTTCAAATCGCGAAGTTGAATGGAGATCCATTTCCGGGGAAGGTAAATGGAAGCTGATTGAAGCCATACACCAGGGATCCAACCTAATGACTACATGACGGTAGCACAGTCTTAGTGCTCCAGGCAACTGCAAGGAGGCGTGGGACTATAAACTACACTACCCAATTTGAAGAGTTGTGCGACAGGGGGGTTGCATGAAAACAGATGATGTCATAGTACCAGAAGAAGTGTGAAGGGAGCTGTGCTATAGGAGGAGAGACCACACAACATAGATAAAAGTAACTGTTACAGTCACTGTTCATGATTTGACTGCTAGGCGAAAGTGAAGAGGAGCGGGGGGGGGATATTTAAGGCATTTAAAGTTGAATATAAGAATGAAATCTTGGAAAATCTGCTACCAATTCAGCGTTTATGGATAGATTTTGGGGGCAACGGTTGAATTTGAATTCAAATTTTCCTATAAATTACATGTGGCCATTCAATGAAAAACAATTTGCATCCCTAGAATTTCAGTGTTGTGTTGTCTGGTGTGCATAAGTCGCAAGTATTTTGAAGCTTTGATCACAAGCCCTTTTTTCGACAAGTTTGTTGAGTTGGATCGAAAACTCATTACTACATCATGTTAGGACTAGGTGTGGCTAAAACTGCTAACACTGGAGGAACTATTGCCTCTGAGGGAGCTTCCCCAAAGGTAATGAGCATGGAGGTTCCCGCTGCAGCGCCTATGGTGCCAAGGTCACCTAGGCCGAAGCCTACGCCAATGAAGGAGGTCCCCAAACGAAATAATGATAATAAAAACAAGTTGGTGCCAGTGCATGAGTCACTGAGAAAGCATGCTTTCACATAGGCCTAGAGGAAGGAAAAGTCGAGTGCAAAAGAGAAGGGGAAAGTGGTGGATCTAGAGGATGAGGAGGGCGCGGAAGATATAGACATCGAGGGGTGGGATCCTATATCTATGTTACCAGAGTATATCCCTCCATGCAAGGGAAAAGTGAAGGTCCCTAAGGACCAAATGCAGGACAATTCCTCCTCAACACACCCATGTTACCAGAGAACCTAACCTTTGAAGGTCTGTGCTTGGCCCAGATCCCACATTTGAAGACAGAAGATGGGGATTTGGTAGACTAGGAATAGTTCCCCCACCTTTCTACAAAAGCCTACATGATTAGGGTCTTCTACAAAGAGTCTTATGTTAGCACGCTGGAGCCTATGGAGTGGATTCGTGGAGTGAACCAGTAGGGGTTGTTGAACTTGTTGTGGGTGTCCCATTACCATCACTCCAGTATTAACTTGATCATCATTAAGAAGTTGTTGTGTCTAGTGCATGACGGGTGCTTGTGGTTGAGCATGCCAATCCCCATCACCGATATGTTGATCCGTCAGATCATGTTATTGCCACACTCAGGGTTAAATTTGGTCAAGGAGTTTGGTGGAAAGACGAGCAAGTGCGACCTTGCTAAGAAGATGAAGGAAAATTTCAAACTTGTGAAAAAGCTATGCGGGTATTCTATTACCTCGATCATTGACCCCGTGGTAAAGGTTGCCACTTATATTTTGGCTCACAAGGTTATGAGAAAATGCCACGTGGACGAGGTTCCAACACTAGTGGTTTCTTTGGCTGCACAGTGCTCAAAGGACATGCAGTTCAACTAGACGCGCTACATGTGTAGTGAGTTCCTCACGAACTATAGAGGCACAAGACAAGAGTAAAAAATTCCACTATTCATGGTTGTTGCTCTCGATTGTACTGGTTACTTGGGATTTGCCGGAGGACAATGAATTTCCTCCTGTAGAGAAAGATTTGCTAGAGGCTGCAAAATTTGCATCACTGTGGGCCATGAAAGATGTTGCGCGGGTCATAGAGACCAAAGTCTTTTGGGTGTTGATGGAGGTGAGCATTCACATGGCCATCAACCAGAAGCCGTAGTTTTCACCAACCATGTTTAAACAACTTTCACAATATGCAAATTTCAAACATGACTTCCACCGCATATACATTCGGGCGAGGAAGGATCTAGAAAAGAAATGGTTTGACTTGCCTTACCTTACTACAAATGACGCTATTGAGGAGGTCATCAAGCGTTGGCCAACAAATTGGCATTCTCCTTTAGATCTGGCCGCAGGGACCAACAAGTCCATGGAGAAGAAGAAGAAGGATGCAGTCAAATAGAAGGTTCAACAGTTGGCTGAGAAACAGAATAAAGAGGTCGAGGAGAAGGCCCGGGTCGAAATGGAACACGCTGCAGAGAAATAGGCATAATAGGAAGACCGCGACTTCGAGCAGAGTGATAAGTCTCCTTCACCCCAAATGAAGGAGGAAGAGAAGTTAGATTAGGGTGGCGATGGTGAGCACGAGTAGAGCAGTCCCTTCCTAGTGAAGCGGTACAAGGAGAAGGAAAAGGAAGGGCCACAGAAGAAAAGAAAAGCCACCAAGTCGACACTGGACCCAATTACTTTGACTGACAGCGACCTAGATGAAATAGGTGATAAGGTTCGGGGTACCACCATAGAACTACTGCAGTAGTTCAAGCAACAACAATAGAAGATGCTAAGTGCTATTCAAAACGATTTGTGCAAGTTTTAGATCTTGGCAAATAGGATCCATGGAGGTGCAGGAAAGAGCAGTGCTGCATCAACAAGTTTGGCGCCAGGGATCACTCAAGCATCCGAGATGGTCTGGTTAGTGGATCTCTGGGCAGTCACCCTGCCAGATGGACCTTTGAGCATGGAGGCGACCACTAACAAGGCTATTGTTAGCTCTCTGAAGAACATCGGCCTCAACCTTGCTGCGATCCCCAACGATTTTCTTCACATGCTGTAAGCAGGTGTGATAACAAAGGTTAAAGCTCAAGAGCAGCATGCACTGATCCTTATAAGCGAGTATAGAGCAAAAAATGAACAAATATTTGGTGATAAATCAGCAGCACTCAAGGCACAAAAGAAATTTCGAGTCTGGAACAACCAGCTTGTAGCCACGGTGGTAGAAGCCTACAGAACAATTCCCAAACTACATATACCTGAGGAAGCGTCATTGGAGGTGAAGATCAGAAAGATGGTTGCAAGCGTACGCAACACCAAGACATAAATGGCTAGAATTCAGTTTTAACTGAACTTGAAGATCACAAAATTAGAGTTGAAGTCATAGCCTTCAACTCTGCAAGAGGTCAGGGAACAACTCAAAGCCGCTATGAAGGATGGAGTTGCCATAGTGGATGCCGCAGTGGTAGACTGCACCATGCCGTTTGAGCAAGAAATGAAGGTTGTCATGGCTCTGCAGGAAGATCCCACCTTGAAAGCCTTGAATACAAAAGCTAACGAACTCCAGCAACAGTATGATGAAGTTAGAGCAATGTTGCGCACCATTGCTGCCGCACAATGCCTTGCTAAGCTGCAGGAGGCAAGATAGCTGCATCTACAGGTGGAAGCAGCATAGAAGAAAGAGGTAGTCCTCAAGGCCAGATTGTGTCCTTGGTTGGATCAGGCCTACATTGTCTCCACCAACATCCAAGAGAAATTGGAAACTTTATAGAGGATGCAACAGAAAATCAAGGAGGATAGTGTAGGACTAGCAACAAAGCAACTGGTAGAGAAGATCAAACAAGAAGCCACACAGAGCGCGACTGAAGTGGAAGTGGCAAAAGTAGATTTTGGAGGTCTTTACAGTAAGATGTCCATGCCAACAGAGTGACTTGGGTCTGAGTCACGATCTTTGTGTTGGGGGCCTGTTGGGATGGGGTCCCCTAGGGTCAATTTTGGGGAAAAAGCCCAAGTTTTGGGGAACGCCCAAGTTTTGTCGTATAAAATGAAAAAGCTCTGCAAGTTTTGGTTGTGGAGAGGGTATATAGTAAAAGTTTCATAAAGGGTTTTACCCTTCTTTTATGTAAGTTGAGGTGGCTTTTGAAGATCTATCCATGGTCCATGGACCATGGGATTTTATAAATAGGTGTGTCTCAGGACGTCTAAGGGAAGAAATAGAGAAGAATATGAATGTAATGGGTTTGCAGAAGGAAGAGTGTAGAAGTCTTAGAGTAGAAGAAAGCCTCTATAGCTACGTGTGCAGAGGTGTAGAGTAGAGTCTGCAACTGAGTGCGCAAACCCCTACAGCTGAGTGTGCAGGGAAGTCTTGAGTTTGTACGATTGAACTGATTATCAATAAAGAAAATTATTACAGAAATAATTTTGTTATCTCTTTACTTCTGTTAATATCAATGCACCTTATGTTATAATGGGTTTATGAAATAATGATGTATTGATGCGTGACTTTACATGATTGATATTGTTACATGAATGCAATTACCGTCAACTATTTACACGAAGATTATCATGTTTATGTGTTGAAATTATTGAACACTTAAGTCGATCAGAGTAATATTGGGTTATAAGTCATCTTTGATACACGTATGTGGTTGATCCACCTATTCAGGGTCTACGAAAGACAACCGTAGATCTTCGCAGAGCTCTAAAGGCCAATTAGAGGGAGTTATATCGATAAGCCATAAATTCGTATCAATCTGCACAAAGGTAGATTTAGGGCATAAAACAACATTACACTAATCTCTGGGTGAGGAAACTTGGTTCTAGCATCCCCCCATACTCCTTCGGGTGAGACTTCAGTCTGCGCTCCACGGATTGAAAAGGCTAGTATTGTAGGGATTTGTTTGGCAAAACTAACTCTGAACTTGGGTCAGCACCCACTAAGCCAACAATTTGGTTAAGGCCTTGTTGAGATATTTGCTTTTCCTTGATTGTTTCCTTGTATTCCTATTGATTTCAAGCTATCATTCCATTATTGCTAGTGGCCTAGTCTTTGGGCTTGAAAAAGTGGTTTAAATCCTAGGATGGCTGGCACAAAATTGACAATTATGGTCCACAATCACTGGCAGGCAAGCTGATGAGAGCGACTTTGGGTTTCTAGTTGCTCCCTTGCCCATAGCATGAGAGTGACTATGGCCTATGAGGTCCAAAACAACATGAGGGGCATTGTCTGAGTGGCTAACTTGTCTCTTGAGGGTTTTGTTGATGGTGTTCAATGACTATGTGTGATTTTATGTTGATTCGACTTCCTTAAGGTCACATAGGAGGTTGAATCTGATCATAGTAGCCTCTTGTATCATGTTTACCCAGGTTGTCATGGTTACTTTGGATAGGCCTCGGAGGAGGGTGTTACACCCTCCCTCTTCCTTTCCCTTTCTCTCTTTCTTCCCCTTATCTTCCTCTCCCCCCCCCTTTCTCTCTATTTTCCCTCTTTCTCCCCTCTCTCCCTCTCTCTCCATCTCCCTTATCACTCCCTCTCTCTCACTCCACCTTTCTCTGTGTGTGTCTTTCTTCTTACCTCCCTCTTTCTCTCCCTTCCTCTCTCCTTCTCTCTCTCACATCCAATCTCTCTTCCTTCCTCTCTGTCCTTTTCTGTGCTACCTCCCTCTGCCTCTCCCCCTTGTCTCTCTGTATTTGTCTCTCTCTATATCTCTTTGCCCTCTAACTCTATCACTGTCTCTCCACATATTCTTCTGTATCTTTCTATCTCACCCCCAAACATAAACACTCTCTCTCCATCACTCCCTTGTCACTCCCCCATCTCTCTCCACTTTTCTCTCTCTATGTGATTCTTCTTCACTCCTTCTCTTTCCTCCCAAGTTCGTTTCTCTATCCTTCCCTCTGTCCTCTTGTCTCTCTCTCACATCCGTCCTCTCTCTCCCTTTGTCTTTTTCCTCTCATTCCCTCTATCTCTCCACCTTTATCACTTCGTCTTTGTGCTTCCCTCCCATATATACCTAGCATTAATATATATCATGCTATATTAATATATATTACAATATACAAAATTTAATATTGTATTAACCTTAAGGTATTAAATTTATAATATTAATTATAATATTAGATTTAATGATATTTTTTACATGGCATGATAATGAAAATTTCAAATATTACAATTTTGACGTGGAAATATTTATGTGTTTAGATATTTTAGTATATCCATAGGATATGGTTTTACTTTTAAAGATTCATTTGAAAAATATTTAATTAAAAGAAATTAAAATATTTGGAGCAATATTTTTTATTCTTTGTGTTGAAATAATCTTTTTACTATAATTTACGAAATGGTATTGACTTTAATAAAGAGTAAAGATGTTTAAAAATTTACTTGATTTGGAATTTTAATGTGGTAATTTTTTTTGTTAAAGGTAAATTTACAATCCATTCAAATTCAACATTGTATTACAGTACACTTATCTTATGCGTTTAATAGTTATTTTATCATATACATTGAATTTGAATAACTATATAAAATATTTAAATTAATTATTTTTATTTTTGTAGACTTTTACTTGTAGATTCAAACTTCTTATGTGATATGCTAAAACAAAAGGCAACAAGCTACTCTACTCATCAACAGAAACCAAAACTGATCGATGAAAACACTAAACAGAAAAGGAAGAATTTAAATTGCACATAACACAATATTTTTATGGGGAAAGAAACTACTCAAAGCCCTGACTATCTATATTGCATAACTAGAAGGTCTGAGAAGAAAATACAATGCTTGTTCAACCAGAACAATTCCTACACAAGTACAATTTATCTCTCTACTTCAAAAACCACCTCAAGCCAACATTTAGTGTTGGGATGGGGTCCCATAGGGTCAATGGAGTGCGTAGATAGTTAAAGTGTCATAAAAGGTTTTACCCTTCTTTTAAGTAAGTTGAGTCGGCTTTTGATGATCTACTAGACCATGGGATTGTATAAATAGGTGTGTCTTAGGATGTCCAAGGCAAGCAATAGAGAGTAAGATGAATGTAATGGGTGAGTAAGAGGAAGAGCGTAGAAGTCTTAGAGTAGAAGAAAGGCTGTAGAGTTGTGTGCACCGAGGCCTAGAGTAGAGTCCGCAGTTGAGTGCACAGGAAAGTCTTGAGTCTGTAAGCAGAATTGAAGTATTAATAAAGAGATTATTTCAGAAATTCCCGTGTTTTGTCTCCTTACTCTGTTTTACATGGATGTGTTTATATTGTGATAAATGA
The DNA here is from genome assembly GCA_000404065.3 of Pinus taeda. Taxonomy (NCBI): domain Eukaryota; kingdom Viridiplantae; phylum Streptophyta; class Pinopsida; order Pinales; family Pinaceae; genus Pinus; species Pinus taeda. The sequence continues at coordinate 83,867 of APFE030685035.1, read as the reverse complement.
TTGTTTTATGAAATAATACTGTATTGATGAGTGACTTTACACGATTTGTATTGTTATATGAACGCGATTGATGCTAACTGTTTACACGAAGATTATCTTGTTGTATGCTGAAGTTATTGAACACTTAAGCTGATTTGAGTAATTACTGGGTTATAAGTCATCTTTTCTACGCATAAGCAGTTGATCCACGTATTCAGGGTTCGCGAAAGATAGTTGTAGATATTCATGGAGGTCTAGAGGCTAATTAAAGAGAGTTATATCGATAAGCCTTAAAGGCTTATCGATCTGCACAAAGGTACATTCAGGACTTAAAACGACATTACATTGATCTCTGGGTGTAGAAACTTGGTTCCAACATCGCCCCATACTGCTTAGGGTGAGACTTCAGTCTGCGCTCCACGGATTGATGCCAAAAGGGCTAGTAGTAAAGGGATTTGTTTGGCAAAAATAACTCTAAACCTGGGTCAGGATTGACTAAGACAACAAATGGTTCCGTTGCTAAGACCGAGATCTGCATAAAGGGATGTGTGATGTCGCATCACTAGAATCTGACCAAGAAAGAAATTGAGGAGTGATTTGATAAAAAGATCTACGAATTTGTGGTGCAAGAAAATAGAAACCCGTGCCCGACGAAAGAACAATGGTTGGAAAGATACCTATATATAGAGATACATGAGATCTTCTTCTGCAATTCGTGATCGAACTATATGAGTAGATCGCTAAATTTGCAAACGGCCAAGGAAGATGGAGGCTTGACGGTCCAATAGTGTGAACCCCGGAGCTAGTATGGAGATTGGAAGCTTCTGAATATAAGCTCGCATGCACTATCCACCATTGGCTTGATTGATTCATAGGAGGATTCATGACAGAATTCGCAGTCGATACCTCAGTCAGTTACGACAAAGCAGAGTAATGTTTTTTCAAGGGACCGTGAGGTAAGTATTTGAGATATTGAATACTTGGATTAAGATTCTCTTCTGTGAAAAGTGGGTTATGCCATTACCTTGATGTTTGGAGCTACGCACAATGGAAATTTATTCATGGATAGAGGGAGAACAAACCTTGAATATATCCCGCTGATCGATCCTCCGATGAGTGATGACGAGGGAGTAGCATAGGCTTCAATGCAGAGCGCTATCCATTTAATAAGGCAAGGGTTTCAACGAATACCTCTTCCGTCCATGCCACATCCACCTTCACCTCCACAGCATACACCTTCCCCCACACAACCACCACCTCTGCCATTGTTCACTATGTCAAATATGATGAAATTGCCCATTTTCAAGGGGTTGGGAAATGAGGACCCGAATTAGTTTTGGTTCATTGTGAAGGCTGTGTGGACAACACATAATATTACATATGATCATATGAATAAAGCGCAGTTGGTTACTACTCTACAAGATTGTGCGTTGACGTGGAACATTTAGTACTACACTAATAACCCAGTGCCATCATTAGTAGACACTCAGACTGTTATGAATAAGGAATTCGGTAGGCCTATGTCTGAAACACAGTCGGTAGTGGGGTTCAGGGAAATTGCGATGAGGATCAGTGAAACACCCTGGGAGCTGGATTAGAGACTAAAGTGTGGAATCTGTGAAGCCAATATGAATCTCAAAGATAGTCAGCATTGCTACTGGTTTATAGCCACGCTCCTACCTCACTTAAGGATTGATCTGTCACAATAAAAGATAAGAACACAGGTAGAAGCACTGGAGATCGCAATGAGATTACATGAGATGCCTATCTAGGATGCAACGTTGGGAGTTCGACATATTCATGCAGAGTTGCAAAAACTTTTCTTGGAGTTTCAGAGCTTGAAGAAGGAAAAAGTAGCTCAACTGGAAGTGCACGAAGAAGTTTGGTTCCTCAAGTGTAAGAACCAAGGGCATGATAAGTATCATTGCCCTGTTTTCATGAATTATGTTGTAGGAGGAGGGCCCATGCCTTTGAGGATGAAAGCCCCAATAGGACCAAGTATAGGGTCTGTGATGTGGTGCACTATCTGTCAAGTAGTAGGTAAACATGTAACAGACAATTGCCACTTACTGCAAAAATTTGTATAGACGTCGCCACAATTATTCTACAACTTCTATAAATTGGTAGGCCATGATGAGCGTAACTGTCATAGCTATGAATTAATGATGGAAGGAAAACCCACATATCGGATGCAAAAAGAAACTCAGCCTCTCAATCAAGGCGCCAGGGGAGCACGTCGCAGATATCAGGGATGCAAACGAGGCCAAGGAGAAGGAGGACTTGGTAGAGGTCGAGGGAAAGTTATTTGCTATAATTGTGGAGTGCTAGGACACTACACACGAGAATGTATGAGCTAGACACGCTATTTATGCCAGTATCGTACTCAGTTTGACCACGTGATAGGATAATTCCCTATATTGATTGCTAAAATGGAGGAGAAGTAGGCGCAACCTTAGTAGCCTACCCAGAACCTGTAGATGATGAGGGTAGAATCGCGTGAAGAAGATCCCAATGTCAATATTGTGCTACGAAGTGGTGTGTCAACTTATGACGATAAGGGAAAACAACCTGAAGCCGATGGATGGGTACATAAGGCTCCAGAAAAAGAAGTTGGGTTTGATATGGAGAATGCAAAGGAGATGTTCATGGAAGCAAAGAAAATCTTCACTAAAGCATCTACCTCAAGAAGTCAGGATAGGCTATCAGAAGAAGTTGACCCTCCATGGTTAATTCTTTCTTGGAGACCTACATAAAACTATTGCACGACAGTAGGGATGTGAAAGGATTACAAGAGTTGATAAATAAATGTGATGGAAGGGAAAAAGCGTATAATGGGCACCACGTGGTTAGAAATATTGGCGGACATAAGATGAGAACAAGACACGAGATGAGGCTCATCACACAAATAGGAGAATAAGAGAAGGATCAAGTTATTTTGGATCTAGGGTTGTATGTGAATGTTTTGCCTAAACAAACTTGGGAAAATATGGGGAGGTCTATGCTGCAATGGTTTCTGATTCAATTAGGAATGGAAAATCAATAGAAGATTATCCCTATGGGGAGATTGCATGGATTAACTGTAGATATATAAGGTGCGAGCACATTCGCTGACTTTGAAGTGACATAGAGTTTTGATGACAACAATGCATATTCCTCACTCCTGGGAATTGATTGGGCTATCGACATGAATGGGGTCATCAATTTGAAGAAGTGGAAAATGTCATTTGAAATAAAAATGCTCTGTGTGGTAGTATTGTTGGACCTCGCAGAAGGATCGCGATAAACTGAACTGGTCCGCAACTATGAGGAAACCGACAACAATTTGGACCAGATCTATAAGGTAACATCGTGAGAAAAAGATTGGGTTAATGTGACAGCCGATGGACGAATCACATGGGACCACGAAAGCTCTTGTACATCAGTTTCAAACAAAGAATTTGAGCATTGGCAGAATAGGTTACACGAAGTATCTATGTTGCGATGTAATATGATGACTAAATCGCTGCACTGTGTATCATTCGAGGTAAGAAGTTTTCATTATTATGATGGTCTAACTAATGTGGATAAATTTTTGGATGCATTTGAAAGGGAAGTTCCTAAGAAGCATCGCTTCCAAGCACTAGATTTGGCGTTGTGCTCTACGCCTGCACGGTGGTGGGGAGAGCATAAAGACAGTTTTGAAGAGTGGCGCTACTATAGGAGGATGATGTGGATGCAATTTGGTCACCCCAAGGTACGATTAATTGAGAAGTATGATGGGAGAGATGATCTATGCAATCATTTGGTAAAGTGGACTAAGGTTTATGGAACAGAGCTGCAGCTAGAGTGGGTGCACATTTTTTGTCACACTTTGGACATCATTCCTATGAACTCGTATTTGGAAACAGAGCTCTACCACGGAACCACGGAATGCGATATCTTAAGAGAGGGGTTTGTGAGGATGTTCAGCTTTGAAGATGGATTCAAGAGTATTGATGAAGCACTGCAGGAGGTTAAGCCAAAAATCTTCAGAATTCTTCAGGATCCCTTGGAATTGATTCAACTAGATTGGAGCACCTAGTTGCGCCATGTGCTGGAATGCTATAATATGGCTGCTGAAGGAGAGGATGAGGATCCAAGGAATATTAACAACCACAAAGTAGAAGGCCACCATGAAGTAGAGGGACTGTAGATAGAGAACCTTGACATCACCACGCCACTGAAAACTAAGTAGGTAAACATTGGTACGAAAGCGGAACCGAAGTTTGTGAAGATAGGGGACTACTAGGAGGATGCTACAGTGGATAAAGTCATTGAGTTGCTCCAAAAATATCTGAATTTATTTCCCACAAAATTTTTGGACTTAAAAGGCATCATAGGTGATTTGGGAGTGATGAAAATCACCTTGAAACTGGATGCAAATCCTGTTAAGAAGAGGCCATATCGCCTTAATCCCAAATACAAGAAAAATTTCCGCTTGGAGTTGGACAAGATGCTTGCAGCGAGTATTATTGAACCAGTGGAGGAATCTGATTAGGTGAGCCCAATGGTCGTTCAGGAAAAGAAGCAGAAGGATGAAATAAGGATTTGTGTAGATCTCAGGAAGCTGAACGATTCTTGCATTCATGATCCTTTTCCAACTCCGTTCACAGATGAAGTACTCGATAATGTCGATGGGTAGGAGGCTTATTCATTTAGTGATGGGTTCTCTCGATACCTTCAGATAAAGATCACACTAGAAGACAAGAGTAAGACCACCTTCACGACATAATGGGGATGTTTCCAGTATACAGTGATGCCTTTCGGACTTAAGAATGAATCGATGATCTTTTCGCGTGTGGTCATCGTCACATTCAAAGATTTTATTCACAAGTTCTTGGAGGTCTATTTTGATTACTAGACAATGGTTGGGATTGTTGAGCACCATGTAGATATTCTACGCTAGATTTTGGATACATGTCGAAGGTAACATATTGTGCGAAACCTGAAGAAATGCTTGTTCTGCATCCCTTTCAGAATCTTGCTGGGTCATTTGTTGTGTAGATAAGGATTCATGGTGGACCATGCTAAAATCATGGTTATAATCAATTTGGAGGCACCAAGGAGTGTTAAACAACTATATGAAATGCTGGGCCATACTTGATATTATCAGAAGTTCAACAAAAGTTATGCTCAAATTACTATGTCTATGGAAAAGTTACTGAAGAAGGATGCTACATTCTGTTGGGACAAAGAATGTCAGCGCAGCCTGGATGTACTAAAGGAGAAAATGGTCACGGTGCTGATCCTTATCTTCCTAGACTGGAAGAAGGAGTTCCATGTGCATGTAGATGCCTCATTTATTGCACTAGGAGCAGTGCTAACACAGGCCAATGAAGAAGAATTGGATCACCCTATAGTGTTTGCGACTAGGAAATTGTCTAAGGTTGAAAATAATTATTCGATGACAGAGCACAAAGGCTTGGCTATGGTGTACGTGCTATAGAAGTTCAAAAATTACCTTCTTGGCGGAAATTTTAAGATGTACACAAACCATTCTGCATTGAAATATTTAGTCAATAAGCCTATGTTGTGGGGGGGGAATATGCAGATGGTTGTTGTTGTTTCAGGAGTATGATTTCGAAGTAATTGTGAAGCAATGAAGGTTGAATGTGGGGCCAGACCATATGTCAAGCATTGAAATAGGGGAGGAGCCAACCAATTTGGAGGAAGGGTTGCCTGATGCGCAACTCTTCACGGTGCATGTAGAAGATAATCACTTTGCAGATATTGTCCACTCTTTGACCATAGGAATGGCTCCAGAGGGATACACCAGTTAATAGAAAAGAGTTGGTGGTGCACGCGACAAACTTTTCAGTTATTGCAGGCCATTTGTATAAGATGGGATCAGAAAAAATACTTCGATGCCATGTGCCCGACTTTGAAAGACACATTATCCTCTCTGAACCTCATGGAGGAGTTGCGTGAAGACATTATGCAGGAAAAGAAATAATGCAGAATATTTTGCGCGCTAGATTGTGGTGGCCGATGCTGCATAAGGATTCCAAAGCATATCCTAGGGCATGCGATGCATGTCATAGGAAGGGCAGGCCATCAAGGAGGGATGAGCTACCTTTAAATCCACAGGTGACATTGCAGCCATTTGAGAAATGGGCAAATGATTTTTTAGGGCCGGTTCAGCCTCCAGGCAAGAAGATGGGCACACCGTATATCATCACCGCGACTTAATATTTTACCAGATGGGCTAAAGCACAACCTGTGAAGGAATGTACTAGGGAAACAACAACAAAATTCCTATTCGAATATGTGTTGATGAGGTTTGGTTGCTGGAAGGTTTTATGAGTGACTGCAGTACGCATTTTCTCAATGAAATGATCAACATGCTGGTAGAGGAGTTCCAGGTTTACCATCAGAAGAGTACGCCATACCATCCTCAGGCCAATGGAATGGTTGAGGCTTTTAATAAGATATTGGAGAATGCACTAACGAAGGGTTGCAGCATGCAGTGTTATGGGCTTACAGAACTACCTGTAAGAAGCTTACGAGTTAGACACCTTTTAGGTTGGTCTATGGTGTAGAAGCCGTAATTCCTATAGAATACATCGTGCCTAGTCTACGCATAGTGGCTTTCACAGAAATGGCAAACCACAGAGCCTTAGAAGAAAGGCTCGCACAGCTAACAGAGCTCGAGGAAGATAGGTTTTTGGCTGGATTCCATCAGCAGGTTTAGAAGGGACGTGAAAAATCTTGGCAGGATCGGCACATCAAACTACGCACGTTCAAGGTAAATAACTTAGTTTTATTATATGACAGTAAGTTTGATAAGTTTCTAGGAAAATTTCAGATGCACTAGATGGGGCCATATGTTATCAAAGAGATTACGATAGTGGAGTAGTTCAGCTCGTGCAGTTGAATGGAGATCCATTTCCAGAGAAGGTAAATGGAAGCCAATTGAAGCCATACATTGGGGATCTAGCCCAATGACTACATGACAGTAGCACAACCTTAGTGATTCAGGTAGCTGCAAGGAGGCGCAAGACTATAAACTACACTTCCTGTTTTGAAGTGCTGCGTGATAGGGAGGCTATGCAAAAACGAATGATGTCATAGTACCAAAAGAAGTCGAAAGGAGTTGTGCTATAGGAGGAGAGACCACGCAGCACAACCAAAAAGTAACTGTTATAGTCACTGTTCATGATTTGACTCCCAAGATATGGTTAGCAGGAGTGGGGGGGTGGTATTTAAGGCATTTAAAGTTGAATTTAAGAGTCAAATCTTAAAAAATGTGCTACCAATTCAGCATTTATGGACGAATTTTGGGGGAAAGGTCGAATTTTAATTCAAATTCACCTATAAATTATGTGTGGCCATCTGGCGGAAAACACTTTGCATCCTTAGAACTTTTGTGTTGTGTTGTCTGGTGCACATGAATCACGAGTATTTTGAAGCTCTGATCACAGGCCCTACGTTTGACAAGTTTCCTGAGTTAGATCGAAAACTCATTACTGACATCATGTTAGGACCAGGTCCCGCTGAAACTGCTAGCATTGGAGGAACTATTGCCTCTGGGAGATGCCCTGAAGGTAATGAGCATGGAGGCTCCCGCTGTAGTGCCAAGGTCGCCTAGCCCAAAGCCTACGCTGGTGAGGGAGGTCCCCAAACCAAAGAAAGATAATAAAAAGAAGCCAGTTTCGGTGCTTGAATCACCGAGAAAGCATGCTACCACAGAGGACTTGTTAGCCTTGAAGGTGTTTGGCCCAAAAATGGACCCAAAACACTCCCAAAGTCTCCAAAGTTTGCTTAAAATCATACCAAAGGATCGAAGTAGGCACCAAAAGTCTTCAAAATCCTCTTAAGGATCATTCAAAGTAAAAACCATCGCATGCTAAGAGCCCTTGGAAGGGCGGAAATACACTATCAGGAGGCAAAAACACATTAAAACATTCAAAAAACAAAGTATTGTAGGCTTGAGCATAGCAATTCACAATAGCCATTATATCCGACTGTTCAACAACCAAGATCTAAGTGGCAAATCGCAAATCAGCAAGCAGAGAGGACTTGAGGTTCGGTGGAGGACATCCCTGATCAGCGATCTCTGATGATTGGATCGGCGGGTAGAAATTGGCGGGCACATACGCCATGATATATGGAAGACCTCTGGGATGAGCAAAATGCGATGGCGATTGATCACATCGCTATATTGCATCGGCGATCAACATGGAGTGGGGCCTTTTCATATTTGTGCGCAATGTGATAAGACCCAGACCCAATGAGTTTCGAAAGCAAAATATATATATTTTCATGTCTGCAAATGCCCATTTTTTAATATTTTTTGTGTATTTTCATCATTTAAATGAAATACAAAGGAAGCCTGGGGAAATGTGATTGCAATGAAGACCTGACCAGAAAGGGTTCAGGAATGAAAATGTATAATTTTTTAGGTTTGACAGAACCATTTTTTAATGATTTTCAATGTTTCAATGCATTTTTGAAACAAAAAAGAAATCGAAAATGGGCAGGATTTCGGGCGGGCCGTGGGCGGTAAATGGTTTTGGTCGGGCTCCGCCTGATGCCATACATCGGCTACCACGTGTTCAGGATGAGGAGAGAGAAAATCACCCTCATCGGGCGGTTAACTCCAGTACAAAGAGGCGCCCGAAATGGATCACCATTGTTGGATCTAGAACTCCTAGATCAATTGTGGAGATGTAATATCACCCCAAAGGTGGACCCAATAGGAATATATGCCATGCTTAAGGACTTTTGAAGTTTGAAAGGAATATCTTGGTGAGATTTTTACATTGTTTCTGTGTTTTTCTGTGTTTAACAGAAAAATAGTCACTCTAAACGTTTAAAAGATAACAGGGGCTCGAATAGCCATTCCAACGCAGAACAAAGACCAGAAAGGGAAACAACAGGGCCCAGTATGATGCAGCCACAACAAATAGAAGTGATCATGGAGTGGATAGCGTAGTTCACCCAAACAAACATAATGATCATGGAGTATCTCTGGCATGAGAGAGCTCCCTGCCAGTGCAACCAAAAGATCAGAATGCGGTTATTCTTCTATCAGAAGAAGAAACTCTTGAGCCTATGTGTGCCTAGTCATGGCAGTAGGTTGTTAAAAAAACAAGAAGAATAGATTAAGACACTTCGAGCCTCTGAGAGCTCAGGAGCATTGTAAAAGGACTATAAAAGGCTAGAAACTAAAGGTAACAAAGGTTCAACTTCTGGAGATGTTTCCTCCTCTGTTCCTTCAAGCTTCTCATCTTCATTCTAACAATATAAGATTCTTTTGCTATTATATGTTCAATGTCCATTCTCTTTGCTATTCTATGCTTGCACTTGAATAGGTTATTCAAATTTTCTGTTGTGTCTATTTCTAGATAGCTGTCATCTTGTCTTTGCATTGATAAATTAGATTTTCAAGTCTCATTTACTTCCTATAGCTGGCCATTCATATGTGTTTATGTATGCAATTTGTTGGTACAGTTAGTATTCTTCATCTATCCATTGAATCTGTAAATTATTGAGCATTAGTGGTCTAAAGCCTTGTATTGGTGAGAGTTTTCATGCATGTCTTAAGTGAGAATAGAGCTGAAATGGTTATCTGACTTGATCCAAACCATCATCCATTCCAATAGTTCTGAGAACAATATTGAAGATTATATGTTCCCAGGAATCTCCGAGCTTAAACCTAGGAGAGTTTCCTAGAGTGAAGACATAATTGGCAATGTTGCTGGGGAGAGGAAACATAACCTCAACTTCGTTGGGAAATTACATAGATCCAGCTTTGATGATAGACAAACTCTGGGCACTTTTTGGTTGTAATCATCTATCTAGAGACTCTACTAGAGGTCGAACCTCTTGGTGACTCCACTTCATAGTTCTTGCTCAGTTTGTGAGGCATACTCAGAGAAATCCTCAGAAGTCACAAGCTCACCTAGTACCTGACCCTAAAAAGATCATGAGAGAAAGAAAGGTATTGCAGAAAGGAGCATCAGGTTCAAGTAAACCTAAACAATATCCTATATCTCTTCAAGAAAATCCTGCAATAGAACAAATACATGTTGAGAGTATAGCATCTAATACTAGCAGTGAAGAAAAATTCTCAGAGATTCATAAAGCTCCTTATTCTTTAGGTTCTCCTTTTGTTGTAAGCCCAAAGGAAACCTCACCTCCTATCCATCATACTCCTTTAGTCTTATCAATCACTCCTCAGCCCTCTATCATTCAGACTGCCAGTAATCTTTTAGCCACCACAGCTATGGCCGGTCCACAAGCACCTACCAAAATGGAAAGAATCATAGCTGCTAGGTATGGACCTCTAACACTGCCCACTCGTTTGAATGCTATGCCTACTGGAGAATATCAAAAGTATATGCCTAAGTTCACTAGAACTAAAGGTATTTCAGCTGAAGAACATCTTGATTCATTCTATAGCTATGTTGATAACTTGGCCATTAGTGAAGATGATGTCTAGATGAGAGTCTTTATCCAAAGCCTAGATGTAGAGGCTAGAAAATGGTTCAGGGAACTGACCCCAAAATCTATAGCAGATATTGAGGCTTTAGATGATGCATTTCTAAAGCGTTGGGGGGATAAGAATGATCTCCTCTACTACCACACTGAGTTTGGGAACTTAAAGAGGGAAAATGGTGAGGTCCTGTTTGATTTTAATAAGAGATTCAATCGCATGTACAACAAGATACCAGCTGAAGTGAAACCCACCACTACCTCCGCTAGACTCATCTATGTCAGTGCCTTTGATTCTAAATTCTGTTTACTGTTGAGTGAGAGGGGATGTGCTTCTTTGGCTGATATGCAAGATGCAGCCCTGGAAGTGGAATCAAACATCATGGCTACAAAAAAGCTCAAAGGTAATGCTGATAGAAGGAGACAGAGGGGCGAGCCTTCATCATCTTCAGATCCCAAGATTGATAAAATGGCCAAGATGATAGAGTCATTAGCCTCTGAAGTTTCCAAATTGAGCAAAATTCTAGGAAAGGAAGGGTTCCTAATACCTTTGCTCCTCCAAATCCAAATCCATATCGAAGGGCAAATGACCAGTTGCAGATCTTGAAAAGAAACAAAGATGCCAATGAAGACCAAAGGGTGAAGACCCCTTTTCAGAATGTAGTCATGGAAGAAGAGCAGTTTGAAGAAGAGGATGAGATCCATTGTATGGAAGACAAACGCAATTCCCCTTTTTTAACCAAAGCTGCCTATGAGAAGTCATTATTCAATGACCAAATCAACCAAGAATGGGATGGTGAAGTTGCTTTACAAACTGAGGATCAGCACCAATATAATCTGAGGTCGATGATGAATAATGTCAATGAAACTCCTATTCATAAAGCTGTTGTCCCTGCAGAAGAACAAGCTAATAAGTAGAAGAAACCAGCAATTGATCCTATCATCCTCAAAGCTCCAGCCATAGAGAATGAGTCCTTCAAGACATCTATCCTTGAGGCTCTTGAGCCTAAATCCATCCAAGCCTCCACTCAGCTTAAGAAGCTAGTTTTCCAGATCAAAGAGGAAGAAGGCCCACAGATTTGGGACATGTTCTTTGATGGGGCTTGCTCTAAGGAAGTTGTAGGAATAGGTGAAGTCCTCGTGTTCCCCACACAAGAATGCATTGGTTCATCTTTTATATTAACTTTTCAGATCACAAATGACACAACAGAGTATGAAACAGACCTTATCATTCAGCAGGTGTACAAAACCTTCCGAGAAAAACATCCAAGGTTGAAAGCATATAGAGATGAGGTGAAATATAGACCATTTGCCTGATAATGTCAAATGCTGGAAAATTTTTGAAGTAGATGATCAAATCAATAGGCTTTTGCAAGTCTTTGATGATTTTTCTGATATGCACATTGACCAAGAGAAAGAAACTTTTTATAGAAAGGTAAAAAGGGTCAATTTTTAGTTTGGTGACTGTTTTCTCAAAAGGGATGCATGGAAGGAGGAGATGTTTTTAATGGCCCAGTCAATGGGTAGTTTTTGAAACTTTATTTCAGTTAAGGCTTTCAAGTCTTGGTATTGTAAATATGTTTTTTCAAGTTTTTATTTCATGCTAAATAGAGTCCATGCCCAATGCAACACTAGGAGGAAGATTTGATCTTGTTTTTTCATAGGAAAGGCATTGTTCTATAGTTCTTGAAACCTCACAGGGAGGATTTCATGCCTAGAAGGAGCCAGTGTTAGCCTTGGAGGCATTTGGCCCAAAAATAGACCCAAAACACTCCCAAAGTCTCCAAAGTTTGCTTAAAATCATGCCAAAGGATCCAAGTATGCCCCAAAATTCTTCAAAATCCTCTTAAGGATCATTCAAAGTCAAAACCATCGCATGCCAAGAGCCCTTGGAAGGGTGGAAATATACTATCAGGAGGCAAAAACACATTAAAACAGTCAAAAAACCAAGTATCTCAGGCTTGAGCATAGCAATGCACAAAATCCATTAGATCTCGATGATCAATGACCCAGATCTAAGCGGCAAATCGCAAATCGCAAGCAGAGAGGACTTAAGGTTCGGTAGAGGACACCCCCGATCAGCGATCTCCGATGAGTGGATCGGCCGGTCGCAATTGGGAGGGACATACACCACGATATATGGAAGACCTTTGGGATGAGCAACATGTGATGGAGATTGATCACATTGCTATATCACATTGGCAATGACCATGGAGTGGGGCCTTTGCATATATGTGTGTGATGCAATAAGACCCGGACCTGATGGGTTTCAGAAGCAAAATATATATAGTTTCAAGTCTGCAAAAGCCCATTTTTTATTTTTTTTTTGTGTATTTTTGTTGTTTAAACGAAATACAAAGGAAGCCTGGGGTAGTGCAATTGCGATGAAGCCCAGACCCAAAAGGGTTCGAGAATGAAAATGTATAATTTTTCAGGTCTGCCAGAATCATCTTTTAATGATTTTCAATGTTTTAATGCATTTTTGAAACACAAAAGAAAATGTGAAACAGGCAGGATTTCAGGTGGGTCGTGGGTGATAAACAATTTTGGTCAGGCTCCGCCTGATGCCATACATTGGCTGCCACATGTCCAAGATGAGGAGAGAGAAAACCACCCTCATCTGGAAATTAACTCCAGTACAAAAGAGGTGCCTGAAATGGATCACCACTGTTGGATCTAGAACTCCTAGATCAATGATGGAGATGTAATATCACCCCAAAGGTGGACCCAATAGGAATATATGCCATGTTTAAGGACTTTTTAAGTCTGAAAGGAACAGCTTGGCGGGATTTTTACAGTGTTTCTTTGTTTTTCTGTGTTTAACAGAAAAATAATCACTCTAAACGTTTAAAAGATAACAGGGGCCCGAATAGCCATTCAAACGCATAACAAAGACTGGAAAGGGAAAGAATAGGGCCCATCACGATGCAACCACAACAAACAGAAGTGATCATGGAGTGGACAGCGCAGTTCACCCAAACAAACAGAATGATCATGGAGTATCTCCAGCATGAGAGAGCTCCCTACTAGTGTAGCCAAAAGATCATAATGCAGTTATTCTTCTGGTAGAAGAAGAAACCCCTGAGCCTATGCATGCCTAGTCATGGCATCAAGTTGTTAAAAAAAGTAGGAAGGATAGATTAAGATACTCCGAGCCTCTGAGAGCTCAGTAACATTGTAAAAGGCCTATAAAAGGCTGGAAACTAAAGGTAAGAAAGGTTCAACTTCTGGAGATTGTTCCTCCTTTGTTCCTTCAAGCTTATCATCTTCATTCTAGCAATATAAGCTTTTTTTTCTATTATATGTTCAATGTCCATTCTCTTTGCTGTTCTATGCTTGCACTTGAATAGGCTATTCAGGTTTTCTGCTGTGTCTAATGCCAGATAACTATCATCTTATCTCTGCATTGACAAATTAGATTTTCAGGTCTCATTTACTTCCCGTAGCTAGCCATTCATATGTGTTTATGTATGCAATATGCTGGTACAGTCAGTATTCTCCATCTATCCATTGAATATATAAATTATTGAGAATTAGTGGTCTAAAGCCTTGTATTGGTGAGAGTGTTCATGCACGTCTTAAGTGAGAATAGAGCTGAAATGGTCATCTGACTTGATCCAAACCATCATCCATTCCAATAGTTCTGAGAACAATATTGAAGATTATATGTTACCAGGCATCTTCGAGCTGCAACCTAGGAGAGTTAACTGGAGTGATAACAGGACTAGAGGAAGGAAAGCCTGAGTGCAAAAGAGAAGGAGAAAGTGGTGGATCTAGAGGCTGAGGAGGGCGTAGAAGATATAGACATCGAGGGGGTGGATCCTATATCTAAGTTTCCAGAGTATATCCTTCCGCGCAAGGGAAAAGTGAAGGTCCCTAAGGACTCAAATGCAGGACAATTCCTCCTCAACACACCCTTGTTATCGGAGAACCTAACCTTTGAAGGTCTACAGTTAGCCTAGATCCCACATCTGAAGCTAGAATATTGGGATTTGGTGGACCACGAATGGTTCCCCCACCTTACTACTGACACCTACATGAAGAGGGACTTCTACAAAGAGTCTGGTGTCACCGTGCTAGAGCATGTGGAGTGGATTCGTGAAGTGAACCAGTCGGGGTTGTTGAACCTGTTGTGGGTTCCCCACTACCACCGCTCCAATATTAACTTTATCATCATTAAGTAGTTGTTGTTCCTGGTGCATGTGATCAAGGTGGATCTCTAGAAATAGTGGCATGGAAAAAGATAAAAACTAAAAATGGCGGAAATGTGATGAACTTGACATCAGATCGAAGTGCTCATCACCCTGATTCCAACCGTGTAAACGACACTCTAATCCGAGTTCGAATGAAGGAGATAGAAGCAGTCAAAGTTGGGTTGACTTTTGATCACTCAATAGGCTTAACAAAGACACAATTTGGCCTTTTCTGGCAGATGGAATCCAGCCAAATCTTGCCAGATTTTGGGAATAATTGTTGCCCTGTTAAAATGACTCCTTCGGTCCAAAATCGGATTTTCAAAATCACACAGTTTGTATTAAAGGAACAAAAAATATATAAAAAAAATGGGGATCATCCACATATAACCGACATATATGGTGAAGGGGCAGGCCACGACCCCCAGCCCCTCCCACGAAACCAACAACCAAACAATGGTTGGTAGCCATGACCCCACCACCCCTCAACCCAGTTAACAGATACACAACTCATAAGAGGGCTTTATACATAGTGGGTGGTGGGCCGGCCCTTGTGGCATGGACCCAACCACGCCCAAAAGGAAAACACAACCACTTAAAGCACGGAGATGGGTACAGTGGGCGGGCCGCCCAAGGCGAGCCCGACCCAACCAAGAATTTATTTAAAAAAAAATATTGGTTTATGACGTAAAAAAAAGGAGGAGGCGGGGTTTGACCACCCGACCTCCTCCGTATTAACCAAAACTCCAACCAAACTTGTTATTAAAAAAGATTTGAGTTATAAAAAAGGAGGAGGCAGGGTTTGACCACCTAACCTCCTCCCTAATAATCGGATCCCCAACCAACATGCGACAACAGAAACTTGGGAAAATCCGCTGGTGATTTTTTACTTAAACGCAGTTTATTAATGCGCCCAGGCAGAGGAGGCAGTGCATGTAGTTTGAGGCAAAATTTTGGAAGAGGACCGAATTTTCACTTTGTCAGAATTTGACATATTTTATATGGTTTCAGTACTTCTCAATGCCACGAATGCAATGATGTTGTCCTTTTCTCCATCGGAGTTCAGCACTTTTCGGCCATTTTTCAATATGGGTATAAAACTCCTTTTTTTGTCACTGATGCTTGTACTCTTCTTTCTCATGCCACTTAATGAATGAATTTCTCCCCATTGATCGAGCACGGCTCGGAGACGTAGTCTAAGTCAGATGAACTCTGTTATCAAGTCTTGTTGTCTTCTTTCATGCTTTATGTGTTTCTCCTCTTCTCTCATGTGCACATTAAGTTTGATATGTTAAGCTACAATCTATGCATGTAATTCTTTAACACATCTATAAGTAAAACATTTTGGATCAATTGGTATTAGAGCAGGGCCTTTTTAGATGTGAATTTCATATTTGTATGCTAACAAGAAACAGGCTTCGAAGAGGCGAAGGGAAACTAAAGTCTTTCGATCACGAAGCGAGGCGTGCACATCGAAGGAGAAACATGGCAGATGAAGCAGCTCGACATGAAGAGGAGCACAATTTCTGCAAAACCTTCTATACAATGGCAGAGAATTTCAGTTATTTGCTTTCAAGGCTGGAGAAAGCAAAAGAGGAAAATCCAGAAGAACAAGGTTCATTGCATGGAAATGGTGGAGAAGAACCCCCTCCTTCTCCTTCCACGAGTGAAAGATCTTCTTCCTCTCACCACCATCATCATAGAAATTCAAGGGATGCATCTAAGAAACCTTTATTTAAATTAGATGTCAAATTTGATCTTCCCATGTTTAACGGTGAAAGTAATGCAGAAAAGCTTAATAACTGGATTAGGCAGATTGAAATCTACAACAAGATTCAGCAGATCGAAGAGGACGAGGTAAAGATTCAGCTGGCCTCTCTTCGGTTGAGTAGCACTGCTCTCGTTTGGTGGGAGAGCAAATTGCGAAGCATTAAGAGTGTGGTAATCTTATTTCCTCATGGCCTAGTTTCATTTATGCATTAAAGGAACAATTCTATCCCTTGGGTTATAAACAAAAAGCCTTAATGGATTGGCAATACTTAAGGAAAGGCAGAGGTCAAGATGTCCAAAACTTTACAGAGGAATTTAGAAAACATGCACTTAATTTGGGCATTGCACTTGACTCACCTGAAGTAGTAACTAAGTCTATTGGATCATTACATAGTTACCTTAGACATTCATTATTACTGTTTGAACCAACTACTATTGACTCAACCAGTGTAAATGCCATCCATCTTGAGAACACGGGCAAAAATGAAAGAGATAATCATTTCAAGAAACCACCTTTCAAACCTCCAAATGGAAAACCAAAAGTGAAAGGAAAAGGAAAGGAGAAGAGGAGGACATCAACCAAGAAAGATGAAGGAGAAAGACCTTATTGCAATCACTGCAAAAATGAAGGTCATGACAACAATCATTGTTGGAAACAGTACCCGGAAAAGAGACCAAAGAAGTATGGAGGAAAAGGCAAGTAAAAGACAGTGGAAACTATGCAGCAAGACCTTGGATCCGATTCCAAAGATGAAGCATTGATCACAGTAGCAGGAAAAAAAGGCACTCTTACACCTCATGTTAACTCTAAATCACATGAAGGTACTAGTACAATAGACGAGTCTCTTCCTAATGAAGGAAAAAGAATTGAGCTATTTCATATTAGAGTTATCATAAATCATACAAAAGTGGAAACTCTATTCGATACTGGATCCCAAGCAAACTTAATTTCAAAGTCCTTGGTAAAGAAACTAGGCTTGGAAGCCAAACCACATCCAAAATCTTACCCACTTGGATGGATACATGATAAAGAAAAACTGAATGTAACTAAGTAGTGTAAGGTTAAATTTGTGATCACTTCTAAGTTAGTGGATGAGGTAAAACTTGATGTGATACCATTGGATATCTGTGGCATGGTGTTAGGGAGTCCATATCTATATAATAGAAG
Organism: Pinus taeda; assembly: GCA_000404065.3. NCBI lineage: Eukaryota > Viridiplantae > Streptophyta > Pinopsida > Pinales > Pinaceae > Pinus > Pinus taeda. The sequence goes on along the minus strand of APFE030685035.1, from coordinate 66,302 downwards.
GGAAATCTTCTTCCATCATGAAAACAAATACCAATTCACAAAAGATGGGGTAAAATATATTGTAAGGGCTCATCAAACTAAAATCAATGCCAGCCTAGGAAGGGCAGGACAAATGAAGAGGTTGGTGAATTCTAGCAAGGGTTTCATGCTTATGGTTGTAAGGGGAAAGGATGCAGAATTATCCGATGCTTTCCAGGGTTGTGATAATGTGCATAAAAAGGAATTATGTGAATTAATTTCTAACTATGATGAGATGTTTCAGGAACCAAGAGGATTACCTCCGAAGAGGGAAATCCAACATGAGATCCATTTGCAGCATGACACTCCTTTACCAAATATTGGCATGTACAGGATGTCAACCATTGAGATGGAGGAGATCAAAAAGCAGGTGCAGGAACTATTGAACCAAGGGGTCATCAGACCGAGCATTTTTCCATGCGGCTCACTGATTGTCTTAATGTCGAAGAAAGATGGCACATGGAGGATGTGTGTGGATTACCGAGCACTAAACAAAATCACGGTGAAAAATCATTACCCTCTTCCCTGCATTGATAACTTACTAGATTAGTTAATGAATGATATCTATTTCACCAAATTGGATTTGCGTAGTGGTTATCACCAGGTCCAAATTACAGAGCAGGATGTGTGGAAAACCACCTTCAAGACCAAACAAGGGCTCTTCGAGGTGGGTATAGTGGGCGGGCCGCCCAGGGCAGGCCCGACCCAACCAAAAATTTTTATTTAAAAAAAAATATTGGTTTATGATGTAAAAAAGGGAGGAGGCGGGGTTTGATCACCCGACCTCCTCCCTATTAACTGGAACTCCAACCAAAATTTTTATTAAAAAAGATTTGAGGTATAAAAAAGGAGGAGGCGGGGTTTGACCACCCAACCTCCTCCCTATTAATCAAATCCCCAACCAACATGCCACAATAGAAACTTGGGAAAATCTACCGGCAATTTTTTACTTAAATACAATTTATCAGTGCACCCAGACAGAGGAGGCAATCCATGCAGTTCGACGTAGAATTTTGCAAGAGGGCCAAATTTTCACTTCATCATAATTTGACAAATTTTGTATGGTTTCAACACTTCTCGACACCATGAACACAATGGCACTGTCTGTTTCTCCATCAGAGTTTTGCATTTTTCAGCCATTTTTCAATATGGAGGTATAAAACTCCTTTTTTGTCACTGATGCTTGTACTCTTCTTTCTCATGCCACTTAATTGAGCAGGGCCCTGAGATGTAGTCCAATTCAGATAAACTCTGTTATCAAGTCTTGTTGTCTTCTTTCATGCTTTATGTGTTTCTCCTCTTCTCTCATGTGCACATTAAGTTTTCTACGTTAAGCTACAATTTATGCATGTAATTCTTTAACACATCTATAAGCAAAAGATTTTGGATCAGCATGATGGGTGCTTGTGGATGAGCGTGCTGATCCCCATCACCGATATGCTGATCCATCAGATAACACTATTTCCACAATGAGGGTTAAATCTGGCCAAGGAGTTTGGCGGAAAGACTCACAAGTGTGACCTCGCTGAGAAGACGAAGGACACGTTCAAACTTGTGAAAAAGCCATGGGAGTATTCTATTACCTCGATCACTGACCCTGCAGTAAAGGTTTCCACATAGATTTTGGCTCAAAAGCTTATGAGAAAATGCCATGTAGATCAGCTTCCGACACTAGTGGTTTCTTTGGCTGCATAGTGTGCAGAGGGTGTTTAGTTTGACTAGGCGTGTTACCTGTGTAGTGAGTTCCTCGTGAATTACAGAAAGGCACAGGACATGAGTAAAACATTCCACTATTCATGGTTGTTGCTCTCAATTGTACTGGTTGCCTAAGATTCGCCGGAGGACAATGAATTTCCTGCTATAGAGAAATATTTTCTAGAGGCCGCAAAATTTGCATCTTTATAGGCGACAAAAGATGTTGTGCGGATCACAGAGACCAAATTCTTTTGGGTGTTGATGGATGTGAGCATTCGCATGGCCATCAATCAAAATCCTGCCACCAGCTGTGTTTGAACAAATTTCTGGATATGCAGAGTTCAAAGATGACTTCCACTGCGTATACATTCGGGTGCAGAAGGATCTAGAGCACAAGTGGTTTGACTTGCCTTACCTTGCTACAGATGACGCTATTAAGGAGGTCATCAAACGCTGGCCAATAGATTGGAATTCTCCTTCTAATCTAGCCGTAGGGATGAGTAAGTCCATAGAGAAGAAGAAGAAGGACACAACCAAACAAAAGGTTCAATAGTTCGCTGAGAAACAAAGGAAAGAGGCCGAGGAGAAGGTGTGGGTGGAAACGAAACACGTAGTGAAGAAACTGGCAAAACAGGAAGAGCACGTCCCTGAGCGGAGTGATAAGTCTCCTTCACCCCAAATGGAGGAGGAAGAGAAGTAAGAGCAAGGTGGCGGTGGTCAAGATGAACATAGAACTCCCTTTTGAGTGAAGCGGTATAGGGAGTGTTATCACTCAGGTTGTCCCTAAGCTCTTGAAGGGATACGGCCGAGGTAACCACAAACCAATCTTTGGATTGCAGGTTCTAGCCCACCTGCAATCAGAGAGG